>CABHPH010123007.1:0-17276 GCA_902168325.1 Peromyscus nudipes
CTGTTCTACAGAGTGAGCTCCAGGGCAGCCAGGGCTATTGCACAGGGGAATCCTGTCTCAAAAAACCAAAAACCAAAAACAACAACAACAACAACAAAAACCAAAGGTCAGATAGAAAGCTGAGTATGGTGGCATGTCTTTAATTCCAGAACACAGAACATAGAAGTAGGTGGGTCTTTGTGAGTTCAAGGCAATCCTGATTTACATATAGAGTTTCAGGCCAGACACATCTACACAGTGAGACACTGTCTCAAAAACAAAAACAAAAATTTACAAGCATACAAATTCAGAAAGAGTGCAAATAAGTGATTTATTGGTACAACTCAAGAATTTTGAAAAATAAGAACAAACCCAAATGAAATCAAGTAGACAGCAAGAAATAATAAAAAACCAGAGCAGAAATTAATGCAATAGAAATAAACAATACAATCAAATGATGTAAGTATATTTGAATTTAAGAATATAAATAAAAAAGAAAATAGTATCCATCTTTTGCTACCTCCAAGAAACACATCTCACCATCAACCACCTTAGGGTAAAAGGTATTCCAAATAAAGGGAAATAAGAAACAAGCAGGTATAACTATTCTAATTTCTGACAAAATAAACTTAAAACCTACACTATTCAGGTGAGATAAAGAGGGATAGTTTATACTCATTAACAGAAAATATTACAGTCCTAAGTCTATACACACCAAACACAGAGGCACTCAATTTCATAAAAGAAATACTTTCTGATCTACAATAACAGATTGACATAAGCACAGTGGTAGTGGTAATTTCTTCTTCTTCTTCTTCTTCTTCTTCTTCTTCTTCTTCTTTGGCTTTTTGAGACAGGGTTTCTCTGTGTAGTTTTGGTTCCTGTCCTGGAGCTCGCTCTGTAGACCAGGCTGGCCTTGAACTCACAGAGATCCACCTGCCTCTGCCTCCCGAGTGCTGGGATTAAAGGTGTGTGCCACCACTGCCCCGCCAAGTAGTGGTAATTTCAAGACCTCCGTCTCATCAATATACAGGTCATCCATGAAAAAAAAAAACTAAACAGAGAACCTTTGGAGTTAAGCGACATCAGAAATCAAATGGAACTAACAGATCTTATAGAACATTACATCCAAATTCTAAATAATACACGTTCTTTTCAGCATCCCATGGAACTTTCCCCCAAATCAACCACATATTAGGACACAAAGTAAGTCTCAACAAATAAAAAACAAATTGAATGCTGGGCAGTGGTGGCGCATGCCTTTAATCCCAGCACTCAGGAGGCAGAGCCAGGCGGATCTCTGTGAGTTCAAGGCCAGCCTGGTCTCCAAAGCGAGTTCCAGGAAAGGCACAAAGCTACACAGAGAAACCCTGTCTCGAAAAACCAAAAAAAAAAAAAAAAAATTGAAATCACATCCTGTGTTCTATTTGACCACAATGGATTAAAGCTGGATACTAACAGCAACAGAAACTATAGAAAGTACATATATTAGTCAGGGCTCTCTAAAGAACTGTTAGAATGTGTGAACAGGCATATATGTGGGATTTAGTAGAGTGCCTTAGGGGCTGAGGTCCAGCTTGTCCAACAGTGGCTATTTCCTAGAGGAAAGGCCAAGAATTTGCTAGTTTTTTTTTTTTTTTTTTTTGGTTTTTCGAGACAGGGTTTCTCTGTGTAGCTTTGCGCCTTTTCTGGAACTCACTCTGTAGCCCAGGCTGTCCTCACACTCACAGAGATCCGCCTGGCTCTGCCTCCCAAGTGCTGGGATTAAAGGCGTGCGCCACCACTGCCCGGCAAGAATTTGCTAGTTCTTTAAGTTCTCAAGGCTAGATGTCTCAGCAGCCCCAATCTGGTGCTGGAGCGGTGGAGAATTCCCAGAGCACTGAGTCAAGCCTGTGTCACAATCTTGAAGAAGTAGATTTTAATACTAGGGAAGGAATGCCTTGGTAGTAAGATGGATGAACTTGCCAGCAAGAGTGAGGGCAAGCAGGCAAAAAGCAAAAGCTTCCTTCTTCCATGCCACCAAAAGGCGTGGCCCAAATTTGGGGTGCATCTTCCAACTGCAAATGATCCAATCAAGAAATTCTCTCAAAAGCACACCCAGCTGCTTGGGTTTTAGTTGATTCCAGGTATAGTCAAGTTGACAACTAAGGTTAATCATCACAAGTCAATCTATTGTCAGCTTGACATACAATCACATCTTATGTCACGCTTAATTTCCAAATAAAAGCAATAATAGGTCATAATTCTGTCTAACATGATGTAACTCCCCATGTACAACCACAAATGCACTACATATTTTAGAATGGATGGCAATGTTCCTTGAGGAGTGCTTAGTCTTTTAGCATCTCATAACTTAATGTGATGACCATTGATATTATCTCAGATATATTATAGAATGTGATAAAGAAATAGGGAAAAGAAAACACAAATATCTGCTTAATATATGTACAAAAACATTCTTAACAAAATAGGACAGAAACACTCATGCCAATTACAATCCTCACGCCTACAACTGGTCACGTGACCTTAGCTGGTATTTATAATTGCCTTCTGAACTTCCTCCACCCTTAGCAAGCACCTCAGTAGTTCTCGGTTCTTTCCTTTAGGAGTGACCCATACCTTCATTCCTGAAGGGTCTGTGTCCTTTGTCATCCTGCCTTGATTAGGGTGTTTTAGCTTCCTGTTGACTTTAATCACAGGGCATGGTAGCACCAAGAGACACCCTAAAAGATCTCCTGCAGCCCAGACATAATCTTTCTTACCTCCATGTGGAGAAGCAATCTAATTTCCCCCTGGTAGTCTGGGGGGATCAATCACCCCTCCTAACACTGTCATTTCATTCTTAAGGGCATCAGAAGCCCTAAGTGGGGAAGTCTGAGTCAATGGAATGTTTGCCTGTCTCCTAGCAGGAATGCTCCTTACTCTCCCATCCCCCACCCCCATCTGGAACTAATACTTCTAGGCTAACAGAACTTAAAGGCACAGGAACAAAAAGCAAAGACTTTCCAAGTGGGTCACTAGGGGTGATAGTGAATGGAATCATTCCTATTTCTACCCCTTGATTCCTGGACCCACAAATCCTGACTGTGGCCACTGATTCAAAGCATACACTGCCTGTCCTAGCCCTCCAGGCTGCTGCCATCTAATTGGAACTGTACCTGTGTCTTCAAAAGGACATTCTATCTTTCCTATCAAGCCAGGTGCTGTAGGATGGTGGGGAATATAGTAAGATAAGTAGATTCCATGAACATTGGCCCACTGTTGTGCTTCTCTGGCTGTGAAGTGAGTTCTTGATCAGAGATAATGCTATGTGGAATACTATGATGGTGAATGAGCCATTTTGTAAGTTCATGGATGGTAATTTTGGCAGAAGCACCAGGAAAGACAAATCCATAACCAGGAACGACAAACCATTGCTCTTTCCACGAAGAAAGTGGTCCAATGTAGTCAACCTTCCACCAGGCTGCTGACTGGTGGTCACCACTGGGAATGGTGCCATATTAGGGGCTCAGTGTTGGTCTCTGCTGCTGGCAGAACAGACATTCAGCAGGAGCTGTAGCCAGGTCAGCCTTGACAAGTGGAAATCCATGTTGTTGAGCTCATGCATACCCTCCACCTCTACTGCCATGGCCACTTTATTCATGAGCCCATTGAGCAATGACAGAGATGTCTGTGGAAAGAGGCTGACTGTCCACAGAATGGGTCATCCTATCTACTTGATTACTGAACTCCTCAGCTGAAGTCGCCTTTTGATGAGCATTTACATGGAACACAAGTATCTCCACATCCTTCGCCCATTTGGAGAATTTATCCGTATCTTCCCCAGATGTCTTTCTCACCAATTTTCCAATCATGTTCTTTCCAAGCCCCTGACCATCCAGCCAATCCATGGGCTATAGCCATGACTCAGTGAAGAATACATCTAGCAATTTCTCCTTCCAAACAAATTGTACAACCATGTGTACCACCCAAAGTTCTTCCCACAATGAAGATGTACCTTCACCCATGTCTTTCAGGGTTGTCTCAGAAAGGGGTTATAATGCTGCAGCTGTCCACTTCTGGGTGGTGCTTGCATAATGTGCAGAACAACCATTATATCAAGCCCTAGTCAACTGATCATAGGGCACACCCTATCAGGCTATAGGTCTATGTTTGGGAGCAGAAGGCATTGTAACAGGAATAGACACCAGAGGCATCTGGGAAACTTCTTCAAGTGACTTGCTTGTGCCTTTGGGACCTGCTCAGGCTTGATCACATATATAGCACTTTCATTTGATAATGGATTGCTGCTCTATGACTTGGTGGATCAAGAAATATCCAGCTCAAACAGAGAATTCTCAAAAGAAGAATCACAGATGGCTGAAAGACATTTAAAGAAATGCTCAACATCCTTAATCATCAGAGAAATGCAAATCAAAATGACTCTGAGATACCACCTTACACCTGTCAGAATGGCTAAGATCAAAAATGCTAATGACAGTCAATGTTGGAGAGGATGTGGAGCAAAGGGAACACTCCTCCACCGTTGGTGGGAATGCAAACTTGTAAAACCACTATGGCGGTTTCTCAGAAAATTGGGAATCGATCTACCTCAAGATCCAGCCATACCACTCTTGGGCATATACCCAAGGAATGCTCAATCATACCACAAAGATACATGTTCAACTATGTTCATAGCAGCACTATTCGTAATAGCCAGAACCTGGAAACAACCTAGATGCCCATCAACTGAAGAACGGATTAAAAAAATGTGGTACATATACACAATGGAGTACTACTCAGCAGAGAAAAACAATGACAGCATGAAATTTGCAGGCAAATGGATGGAACTAGAAAATATCATCCTGAGTGAGGTAACCCAAACCCAGAAGGACAAACATGGTATGTACTCACTCATAAGTGGATTCTAGATATAAAGCAAAGAACAATCAGACTGCAACCCACAGAACCAGGGATGCTATATAGCAGGGGGGACACTAGGATGACTGTGGCTTTTTGGTTTTACTCAATTACTGGGCAAGCCTCAATGAAACATTTCACTATTAGGATAAGAATTTATACTGTATCAAGTTGATAATAGAAAAATAAATAAAAAATGGTTTTCTATTTAAAAAAAAAAAAAGAAATATCCAGCTCATGATAGGCAGCTCAAGTCAATGGTAACTTGGCGGCCCATTGTCAAATGTTTAGTTTCTCCTAAGAGCTGTCTCTCAAAAGGAGAATAGTTGTCTATAGATGATGGTAGAGCATTGCTCCAAAATCCCAAAGATCTCTGTGATTCAGAGGCTTGCCAAAGGCTCCAAATAGCATCCCTACTTGCCACTGACACCTCAAGTACCATAGGGTCTGCTAGATCACATGGTCCAAGCAGTAGAGCAGCCCACACAGCAGCCTAGACCTGTTGAAGAGCCTTCTCTTGTTCCAGGTCCCACGCAAAGCTAGTGGCTTTATGAGTCACTTGGTATATGGGCCAGAGTAACACGCCCAAGTGAGGAATGTGCTGTCTCCAGAGTCTATAGGTCCAGTAAGCATTGTGCTTCTTTCTTGGTGGTGGGAGGAGCCAGGTGCAATAACTTATCCTTGACCTTAGAAGGAAAATCTCTGCTTGCCCCACACCACTGAACTCCTACGAATTACACTGAGGTACAAGGCCCTTGAATTTTGGTTGGATTTATTTCCCATCCTCTGATGATATGCATTACCAACAAGTCTAGAGTGGTTGCTGCCTCCTGATCATTTTAGTATGACCAGTTGGTACAATGTTACCAATATAGTGGACCATTGTGAAATTTTATAGAAGAGACAGATGATCAAGATTCCTTAGACCTAAGATAAGACAGCCACCAAGCTGGATAGTTAACATACTCTTGTAGTAAAACTGTAAAGGTGTACTGATGGCCTTGCTAGATGAAAGCACATTGCTTCTGGTGGTCCTTATGGACAGGTACTAAGAAAAAGAAAAAGAAAAAGAAAAACCTAAAAAAAAAAGAAAGAAAAGAAAAGAATTTGGCTAGATCAATAGCTGCAAACCATGTATGAGGAAATATGTTTGCTCAAGTAAGGACACCACATTTGGCATAGCAGTTGCAATTGGAGTCACTACTTTATTTATTTATTTATTTATTTATTTATTTATTTATTTATTTATTTATTTTTGGTTTTTCGAGACAGGGTTTCTCTGTGTAGCTTTGCGCCTTTCCTGGAACTTGCTTTGGAGACCAGGCTGGCCTCGAACTCACAGAGATCCACCTGCCTTTGCCTCCTGAGTGCTGGGATTAAAGGCGTGCGCCACCACCGCCTAGCGGAGTCACTACTTTATTAAGTTTGTGATAGTCAACTGTCACACTTCATGATCCATCTGTCTTCTGCACAGGCCAACCAGGAGTGTTAAAAGGAGATATGGTGAGAACCACTACCCCAGTTTCATAAAAGAAATACTATTAGATATAAAACAATAAATTGACCCTCAACACAGTGATAGTGGTTGATTTCAATACCCAACTCACCAGTAGATAGGTCATCTGGAAATAAACTAAACAGAGAAACTCTGTGATTAAATGACATCATATATCAAATGGACCTAATGGATTTCTACAGAACATCCCACCCAAATGTTAAAGAATAGACATTCTTCCTCAGCAGCCCATGGAAATTTCCCCAGAACTAACCACATATTAAGACACAAAGCCAAACTCAAAAAATATAGAAATTGAAATAACATCCTGGTATTGTATCTGACTACAATGGAATAAAGATGGATATTAAGAGCAGTAGAGAATACAAAAAAACACACAGTGGAAACTAAAGAAAACACTAGTCAATGATAAACAGTTCAAGGAAGACCTGGGATGAACCTGAAAGCACCGCACAATCAAATCCATAGGACACAATGAAGGTGGTCCCAAGAGGAAAGTTTACAGCACTCAGTGCCTACACCAGAGACTTTTGAGAGATTCCAAAACACGAAATTATGGCTACACATGAATACCGTGGGAAAAAAAAAAGAGCAAATAATATCCCCAAAAGGAGCTGGGAACAGATAATCCAAACCAGTATTAAACCAAACTTAATGAAATATAAACAAACAATACAAAGAACCAATGAAACAGAAAGTTGGTTCTTTAAAAGGTTTAACAAGATTAACAAACTTTCCCCAAACTAACCAAAAAAAAGAATAAAAATTAATAAAATTGGAGACAAAAGAGAAACATTTCAACAGACACTGAGAAAATTCAGAAATTCATACTGACATACTTTAAAAATTTATATTCCAGGGTGGTGGTGGTGGTGGTGGTGGTGGTGGTGGTGGTGGTGGTGGTGCTGGTGGTGCACGCCTTTAATCCCAGCACTGGGGAGACAGAAGCAGGTGAATCTCTGTGAGTTCGAGGCCAGCCTGATCTCCAAAGCGAGTTCCAGGAAAGGCGCAAAGCTACACAGAGAAACCCTGTCTCGAAAAAACCAAAAAAAAAAAATTATATTCCAGGGGTTGAGGATCTAGCTCAGTGGTAGAGTGCTTGCCTAACAAGCGCAAGGCCCTGAGTTCAATCCTCAGCTCAAAAAAAAAAAAAAAATTTATATTCCATCAAACTGGGAAATCTAAAAGAAATGGACAAATGTTTAGATATGCATGGCTTACCAAAGCTAAATCAAGATGAAATGAAATAAACACTTTAAATAGATTCATATCTAATGATATAGAAGTAGTAATTGAAAATATCTCAAATTAATAGTATAGAGGTGTTGGGAATTTAGCTCAGTGGTAGAGCACTTGACTAGCAAGTACAAGGCCCTGGGTTCAGCCCTCAGCTCTGAAAAAATATAAATTAAATAAATAAATAAATAAATATAGAATGTGAAGGATCCAGCTCAGCATTCTATCAGACCCTGAAAGAACTCATACCACTACTCCTCAAATTACTCCACAAAATAGAAAAGGAGGGACCATTTTCAAATTCTTTGTATGAAGCCAGTTTCATGCTGGCACAAAACCCAGACAAATACCCAACAACAAAATTATCTACCAGTATCTCTAAGGAACATGTATGCAAAAATTCTGAGTAAAATACTCAAAAACCAAATTCAAGGACACATTAAAAAATTATTTACCATGATCACTCCAGCTTCATTCCAGAGATACAGAAATGGTTCAACATATGTAAATTAATAACTATAATTCACCACATAAATAGAATGAAAGACAGAAACCTTATGATCATCTCACTGGATGCAGAAAAAGCTTTTGACAAAATCAACATTGAGTCACAACAAAAGTCCTAGAGACTCTAGGAATACAAGGGACATATCTCAACCTAATAAAGATAAATATACCCCACAACTAACATCTTGCTAAATGTAGAAAAATGCAAAATCATTTCCAGTAAAATAGAACAAGGCAAGGATGTCTACTTTTTCCCCTCCTGTTCAACATAGAACTGGAAGTCTTTAAAAAATTTTTTGTACAATATAATTTGACTATATTCTTTACCCTCTCCAAACTCTTTCAAGATCCTCTCCACTTCCTCACCCACTCAGCTTTATGTTATTTCTCTTTCTTCATCTCAAAAGAGATCTACAAAAAAATCAAAACAAACCAATAAGACAAAATGTATCAAAACAAATCAAAAAGTACAAAAACTATGGAGTCCATTTTGTGTTGGCCAGGTACCGTGCCCAGGAGTGTGACTGCTACATTGTGTCACTCCATTGAAAGCGTGGGACTGTGTCTAGTTCCCCTTTTCACGCTGAAATTTTTCTTTTCTTCTTCTTCTTCTTCTTCTTCTTCCTGGAACTCACTCTGTAGCCCAGGCTGGCCTCGAACTCACAGAGATCCACCTGGCTCTGCCTCCCGAGTGCTGGGATTAAAGGCATGCCACCAACGCCCGGCCCGATGAGATTTTTGTCTGACTTGAACTTGTGTAAATCTTGTGCATGGTGCCACAGTCTCTGTGAGTTCATATGTGGATCAGTCAATGTTGCCTTGGAGTCATCCACATCTTTGGCTCTTACAATCTTTCCTTCTCCTCTTCCACATAGATCCCTGAGCTTTGAGATGAGGGGTTTGATAAAGACATCACATTTAGGACTGAGTGTTCCAAAGTCTCCCACTCTCTGAAAACTGTCCAGTTGTGGGTATCTGTGTTAATTACTATCTACTACATAAGTAGTGGAAGTCTTTTTTTTTTTTTTTTCAGTTTTTAGTTTTTCAAGATAGGGTTTCTCTGTGTAGCTCTGGCTGTTCTGGAACTCAATCTGTAGACCTGGCTGTTCTGGAACTCGATCTGTAGACCAGGCTGGCCTTGAACTCAGAGATCTGTCTTCAGAGTGCTAGGATTAAAGGTGTGTGCCACAATGCTCAGAAAGTACTGCAAGTCGGGGCTGGAGAGATGGCTCAGCGGTTAAGGGCACTGGTTGCTCTTCCAGAGGTCCTGAGTTCAATTCCCAGAAACCACATGATGGCTCACAACCATCCTTAATGAGATCTGGCCTGTAGGCAAAACATGCAGGCAGAACACTGTATACATAATAAATAAATGAATAATGAATAAATCTTAAAAAAAGGAAGTACTGCAAGTCTTATTAAGGCAATAAGGAAAAGTAAGAGATGGAGACTCAGCGGTTAAGAGCATTGACTGCTCTTCCAGAGGACCCAGGTTCAATTCTAGCACACACATAGCAAATCACAACTGTCTATAACTCCAGTTCCAGGGGACCCATGGCAGAACACCAGTGCACATAAAATAAAAGTAAATTAAAAAAGAAGAAAAGTAAGTGATAAAAGGAATTAGAAATAAAAAGAAGTCAAAGTGTTTTTATTAGTACATAATAGGTTTCTATTCATAAAAGACCCCTGATGACTCCAACAGAAATCTACAGTTGTATTTAATCTGTATATTAATCAAAGTAGGAAAATACAAATGAACACAAAAATCAGTACCCTTCCTATACACAGATGACAAGCACACAGAAAAAATCAGGGAATAATTGCATTCACAATATCCTCACAAAAGTAAAGTACCTAGCCAAAAGAATTCAAAGACCTACACAATGAAAACTTGAAGATCCTTAAAAGGAAACTGAACAAGATTGAAGATATAAAGATCTCCCATGCTCAGCTGGCCATGGTGGTGCACACCTTTAATCCCAGCATTCAGGAGGTAGAGGTAAGCATATCTCTGTGAGTTCGAGGTCAGCCTGGTCTACAAAGAGAGTTCCAGGACAGCAAGGGCTGTTACACAGAGAAATCCTGTCTTGAAAAAAAACCAAATAATAATAATAATAATAATAATAATAATAATAATAGTAATAATAATAATAATAGGTCTGGAGAGATGGCTCAGAGGTTAAGAGCACTGACTGCTCTTCCAGAGGTCCTGAGTTCAATTCCCAGCAACCACATGGTGGCTCCCAACCATCTAGAATGAGATATATGCAGACAGAATACTGTGTACATGATAAATAAAATAAATCTTAAAAATAATAATAATAATAATAATAAATAAAAAATAAAAGATCTCCCATGGTCTAGGATTAATATTGTGAAAATGGCCATCGTACCAAAAGCAATCTGCCGGGCGGTGGTGGCGCACGCCTTTAATCCCAGCACTTGGGAGGCAGAGGCAGGCGGATCGCTGTGAGTTCGAGGCCAGCCTGGGCTACCAAGTGAGCTCCAGGAAAGGCGCAAAGCTACACAGAGAAACCCTGTCTCGAAAAAACCAAAAAAAACCAAAAAAAAAAAACAAAAGCAATCTTATAGATTCAATGCAATCCCCATCGAAAGTCCAAGGCAATTCTTCATGGCAATTGAAAAAACAATCTTAAATTATATGGAAACACAAAAGGACAAAACTATCTGGAACAATCAAAACACTGCTGGAGGTATCACCATCCCGGGTGAAAGTTAAACTACAGAGCAACTGTAATAAAAACAGCATGGTACTGACATGAAACAGACTCATCCTGCATAAAGCTCAACTCCAAGTGGATAAAAGACCTAACATAAGACCCAGTACCCCAAATCTGATAGAGGATAATGTAGGGAATACACTTGAACTCATTGGAGCGGGAACAGGATCCCCATAGTGCAACAATTAGCCAGGTGATGCTGGCTCAGGCCTTAATCCCAGCACTTGGGAGGCAGAGGCAGGGGGATCTCTGTGAGTTCAAGGCCAGCTTGGTCTACAGAGTGAGTTCCAGGACAGCCAGGACTACAGAGAGAAACCCTGTCTCGAAAACAAGCAAAAAGACCAACAATTAACAAATGGGCCATCATGAAACAAAACAGTTTCTCTACGGGAAAGAACACTATCATCTGAGTGAAGAGGTAGCTACAGAGTGGGAAAAAATCTTCACCAGCTATATATAGCTGACAGAGGATTAGTGTTTAAATATACAATGAACTAAAACACTAAACATTAAGGGGAAAAACAAAGACATGGTTTGAAACTAAACAGATAGTTCTCAAAAGATAAAATAAAAATGTCTGAGAAACATTTTTTAAAATGTTCAACATCCCTAGTCAGCAGGGAAATGCAAATCTAAACTGCTTTGAGATTTCATCTTACTCCAGTCAGAATGGGTAAAATCCAAAATCCAAATGATACAAAGTGCTGGCATGGGTCTTTGAAAGTTGGAACACTTATTCACTGCTGGTGGGAATGCAAATTTGTGAGGTCACCTTGGAATCAGTGTGGAGGTTTCTCAAAAAGCTAGAAATAGATCTATCACAAGATATAGATATTAGCACTCTTGGGCTGTATCTTTGCTAGCTGTTGTTGGTTGTTTTTGTTTTTTTTTTGGAGGGCTTGCCACCCAGCTCCCAAATAAATCACATAGGGAGGCTTAGTCTTAATTATAACTGCCCAGCCTTAGTTTGGCTTGTTTCTTGCTAGCTTTTCTAACTAAAATTATCCCGTCTACCTTTTGCCTCTGGGCTTTTTAATTTTCTTACTTCTGTATACCTTCTTCCACTTTTACTCCATGGCTGACTGGGTGGCTGGGTGGCTGGCCCCTTTCATTCTCTCCTTGTTCTCTTGCTCTTTCTTCTTTTCCTCCCAGATTTCTCCTTCTATTTACTCTCTCTGCCTGCCAGCCCCGCCTATCCTTTCTCCTGCCTCGCTATTGTCTGTTCAGTTCTTTATTAGACCATGAGGTGTTTTAGACAGGCAAAGTAACACAGCTTCACAGAGTTAAACAAATGCAACCTAAAAGAATGCAACACATCGTTGCATCATTAAACAAGTGTTCCACAGCATAAACAAATGTAACACATTTTAAAATAATATTCTACAACAACTAGCTATATGTCCAACAGAGATTAGTATCTAGAATATAAAAGAAATCAAGAAACTAAGCAACAAGAAAACAACTCAGCACGGCTGTGGTGGTGCACGCCTTTAATCCCAGCACTCAGGAGGCAGAGGCAGATAGATTTCTTGTGATTTTGAGGCCAGTCTGGTTTATAGAGTGAGTTCCAGGACAGCCAGGGCTACATGGAGAAACTGTCTTGAAAAACCAAAGAAAGAGCTGGAGCAACGCCTCAGCAGAGTACACACTGCTTTTCCAGAGGTCCTGAGTTCAATTCCCAGCAACCATATGGTAGCTCACAACCATCTACAGTGAGACCTGATGCCCTCTTCTGGCATGCAGGCAGACGTGGAGATAAAGCACCATACACATAAAATAAATAAATATTCTAAAAAGAAAAGAAAACAAGTTCATCAAAATATGGACTTAGAAACTGAACAGAATCCTCAAAAGAAGAAATGTGAATGGCTAACACATGTTTTTTAAAGTGTTCAACATCGTTAGTGATCAGGAAGATGCAAACAGAAAATAAGATTCTACCTCATTCCAATCTCAATAGCTATCATCAAGAAATCAAATAAAGGGCTGGGCGGTGGTGGTGCACGCCTTTAATCCCAGCACTCGTGGATCTCTGTGAGTTCAAGGCCAGCCTGGTCTACAGAGTGAGTTCTAGGACAGGCTCCAAAGGAACACAGAGAAACCCTGTCTCGGAGAAACAAACAAACGAACAAAAACAAAAAAAGAAAGAAATCAAATCAAAACAAATGGTGGGGAGGGCAACCACTTAGCCACTCTTGGAGTGCAAATTGATATAGCCACTATTGATAAAATCAGTGTAGAGGTTTCTCAAAGAGCTAAAAAAAAAAAATGACCCCACTAATCAGTTACTTTTGAGAATGTACCCAAAGGGATCCATGTCCTACCTTGGAGACTGTGAAGGGCCCCAAAACAGCTTGACCACACAGCAGCCATGACAGGCTTAGGGGCCTAGACACAGCTTCTGTGACAGGCTTACTGGCAGGCTACACCCAGATCCAGGAAAAGCCTTAAGTTGATACCACCCAGGGATCCACCCAGGTGTGAGGAAGTACCTAACATCCCAAACATTCCAACCCTTAGATAAGGTGGCCAGATGGCCTTGAGTCTAGCTCACACCTATTTTTGTTTTACAGATACCCCTAGACAATTGTCAGCCAATCAGGGTCCTGGACTCTGGAAATCCCTTTATCCCAACCTCTGCTATGATGAAAACTGCCCCACCTGAGCTCAGGACTCTCTGCTCTCACCGCTGTGTGGGACAGACAGAGGGACCAAGCTCCAGAGCTTGAAATAAAGGCTCTTTGCTTTTACATGCAGGATTCGGTCTCTGTGGTGGTCTTTTGGGGGTCCCTGAGATCTGGGCATAACAGATACATTTGCATATCTATGTTCATCACTACTTTAAAATGCAGAATGGAAATTTCAGGAAAACAGATGGAACTAGAAAATATTATACTAAGTGAGATAACCCAGACCCAGAAAGGCAAATGCAATATATGGATTCTAGCTTCAAAATTTGGGAGTTTTGGGGCTGGAGAGATGGCTCAGGGGTTAGGAACACTGGCTGTTCTTCCAGAGGACCTGAGTTCAATTTCCAGCACCCACATGGCAGCTCACAACTGTCTATAACTCCAGTTCCAAGAGATCTGACACTTTCACACCAGTGTCCATAAAATAAAGTTAAATAAATTTTTAAAAAAATTGGGAGTTTTATATTTGACTTGGAGTGCCTATACAGGTCTGATAGAAAGGGCCCGTGAGATGGGGGAGAGGAAGAATCCTTCCTTCACAAAGGACAGAGATAATAGAGCACATGTGATATTAAAGTACGAGTGGGAATTCAGGTAGTGCCTTAATTTGGTTTCTATTGCTGTGGAAGAGTATAACCAAAATCAGCTTGGGAAGGAAAGGGTTACTGGGCTTGCACTTCAGCTCACAGTTCACCACTGGGGGAAGTCAGGGCAGGAACTGAAGCAGGGACCTAGAGGCAGGAACTGAAGCAGGGACCATAGAAGCTTGCTCACCATTGCTTTGTCAGCTACCTTTATTATACCTCCCAAGGCCACCTGTCCATTGGTAGTCTGGTCCACAGTGGGCTGGACCCTCCCACATCAGCCACCAACCAAGAACATGCCCTATAGGCTTCCTTTAAGCCCAGTCTGATGGAATCATCTTCTCTCTAAAGGTTCCTTCTTCCCAAATGTGTCAAGTTGACAGAAAACTTAACCAGCCCAGGGGGCTTTAAATGGAGGCAGGCAACGGGGAGAGGAAGTGGTGAGGGACAAGCCAGCCAAAATTAAGGCTTTACAAAAAATTTATGGAACCCACTACTTTGCAAGCTAATCTAAAATATAATTTAATAAAAAAAACAATGGAATTTTAAACACGGGAACCTTGCAAGGGGAGACAGTGCTGCTGCCAGAAAAATACGGATTATTAAAAAAAAAAGAAATCTCAGGATCCTTTTCCCTCTACTGGTTTGCTGGGAGGTGCCTAGTCTCACTGTAACTTGATATGTCATGTTTGGTTGATATTCCTGGGAGGCCTGCCTTTTTCTGAAGAGAAACCGGGGAAGAGTGGATCTCAGGAAGAGGGAGAGGAGGGAACTTGGAGGAATGGAGGGAGGGGAAACTGCAATCGGGTTGTATTGGATGGGAGAAGACGAAGTTAAAAATTTTCCAATACCAGGCATGGGATACCTCCTTATGAGTCACGTGCCTAAATCAACACTGGACATTGCTGGTGCTCTTGGTTATCCACCATAATTAGATAGTAAGACCCTATTGCTGAACACTTTGGCTGAAGACTATGGAGCAATCAATCTGGAACTAACCTGGAAGCTTCCTCCCTGCTTGTGGAATATTCCTTTCCACTGTGTGAGTATATGTCACTGTATTTTGTTAATAAAGAAGATGATTGGCCAATTGCCAGACAGGTAGAGGTTAGGTGGGACTTGCAGAAAAAAGAGAGCTCAAAGGAGAAGGGGAGGAGTCTCAGAATCACGGGATACGGAGATCTTGCCTTACTGAGAAAAGGTACCAAGCCATGTGGCAGAGATGAAGGAAAGAGAAAAGCCTCTTCCCAGTGGTAATGGAGGAGAAAAGGCTCTTTCCAATTTAAAAAGTTTCAGGATATCTAAAACTCTGAGCTTGTTCTGCCTGCTAGTGCAGAGCGGCAGCATCTGATTTTTCCCTCAGAGTGGGAATAATTCAATTTAGGATCCCTTCGTGGGAAATGTTTTCCTGTTTTTCCCTTAATGGTGGGAATAACTCATTATTAGGTAGTCCCTTCATGGGAATAAGAAGTTTAAACAAGAGTGCGTGTGTGGGGCATGTGGGCAAAGGCATGCGAGATAGCCCAGAGCAGCAGGCGGGCAGGTACATACAGGCAGGAGGCGTAGCCCCAAGGTCGATGAGGGGAACAGACTCGCAGGCGGGCAAGTGAGTAGAGGTCAGGAGAGGGATTAGCACTAAAAGTTTAAATAAGTCCAACTTCTGGTGAAAAATGGTTTCGGTCAGGACATGGAATGCTAAGTCAATGCTGTGTGAATAAAGGATGTTCTGTTCTTTTGATTGTCTTAATAAATGTTTGGATAAATGTTTGGATTTTCATGGTAGATAAACTAAAGGAACAGAATTCATAATTTTGAACTATATATTAGGTATGCTCTTGTCTGTTGATCATTACTGCTGCTCTTTAAGTTGCTTTCTAGAATTCTATAGAAATATAACACCTGAAATGGATTGGGTTGTTAGCTTATTAAATAATGTTGTTGCTAAGATAAACCCATAAAAAATGATCTCTTACTGATAAAGAGGTTACAAAATTATTTTTCCAGTAAATAAAATACAGGTAAATTGTTTGGTCCACATTGTTAATAATTGGCTATTTACATTAATGTGTTACTTGGAATCTATAAAAAAGGATCCTCTTTTTATAAAAATACTCCAGAGTATTACATAAAGTTACCTCTTCAAATCCTATAGAGATAATTGGTATAAAAAGAACCATAGAAATAGAAGCTGGTGATAGAATTGCTCAATTATTATTGCTTTCATATTTTAAATTCAAAATGGCGCTTATATGTAGAACTGGAGGCTTTGGAAGTACAGGAAAAAAAAGGTGTTTTGACAAACAGTTATCAATGATAAACAGCCTAAATTAGAAATAAAATTATATGGGATTGAGATTAAAAGATAATTGGATTCTGGTGCTAGATATATCTATAATTTCACAAGAATTCTGAGATCCCAACTCGCCTCTACAAGAAGTCAGGAAAATGGAGGCTATTACAGGATCTTAGAGTTGTAAATAAAATCATGCTTCTCATGGGAGCAACACAGCCTGGTTTGCCTGCCCCTGTGGCAATTCCTAAACATTGGCATTTAATTGTGATTGACTTATATGATGATATTTATTGGCTGCTAAAGATAAAAAACTTGTTTTTGATGCCTTTTCTAAATTACAAGAGGTTCTTAGCCTGGCTAATTTACAAATAGCCCCAGAAAAGGTACAGGTATCCCTATCATTTCCCTATCATTATTTAGGTCATGAATATTTCGTTTTTCCCATTCACCTACTGGAGTGTTCTGGCAAACAGGTCCTATACTATGGGAACATTCCCCAGCTTCTCCAGCAAAAACCATTACTCCTTATCCTCAGGCTGTTGCTCAGATTATATTTAAGGGAATCAAGATCAGTGTTCAAACTTTTGGTAAGGAGCCAGATATTGTGGTGACTCCATACACCCAGTCTCAAATAGCATGGTTGCAAGCTAGTGATAATGATTGGGCCATATTGACATGCTCCATGCAGGGTCAGTTTGATACTCACTACCCCTCCAATGATGTGTGTAAATTTTTTAAATTGCATCCTGTCATATTTCCCAAGATAGTACAGCTGACTCCTATTCCTCAGGCCCGTGTGGTATTTACTGATGGTACTTCACGTGGTTT
>CABHPH010123010.1:1014-11815 GCA_902168325.1 Peromyscus nudipes
ATATATATATATAAAGAGGTGTCATGTAACTACACACATTTATTATGGCTTTAGGCACGATTTGATCTGTTATATTGAGATTAATGTGAACTTGATTCTCTTAATGCTGTACAGGAACAGAGGGGACAAAATCTTACTGTTGTTCAAAAAAGTAAAATTCCCTTTGTTTTCACATTCTGAGTATCACTGGAACCCACATGGCTGGGTCCCCACCTCCTGGTTTTCACCTGTGTTGTTTTTCACATTCCAGTCATGCCATTGACACTGCAGCCGGTGACCCAAGTGTTGCTGCCATTGTTTCCTAACACTCTGCTTGGACAATGGTGTCTATTTGAAGATATTTTGTTCACCTACCAAACACTTTTAGAGGAATGAGATTCAAACCTGGCCTTTCATTCCTGTGTTTCTTTTCAGAGAGGTTCTTGGTTCCAAGTCTCTTTTTACTTAGGCACTGTAGACAAGTTTTCATTATCTTACTTTTTCTAGATGCCAATTTTTTTTTCCTTTTCTGTCCCAACCCCAAACATTCAGCTCATGATTTGCACCAGAGGAGTAGTCAAGTGGCCATGCTAAGTCAAATTGTTTTAACTCCACAAAATAAACAGTAAGCAAATGTCACTTCTGTTTTGCTATGGGACAATGGGACACACAACCCTCTTGACCTTAGTATATTTTAAAATAGAGAAAAAATATTGTTTTCCCTTAAACATATATGTGCAATTTCTGATTCTTTATTTCTGATAAAACTTTAGTAATTGTTGAAATATAATTGTGTGTGTGTGTGTGTGTGTGTGTGTATGTGTGTGTGTATGCTTCTTTGTGTATACATGTTTGTAGAGTGTGTTTGTGTGTGCTATTTAGGAGGAATAGTTGAGAAGAGAATTAGAGATAGATTGGAAGTAAGCATTGTGGTTTTGGGATAAACATTGTCAAACTGTAAAAGTCACAAAATATTTTGATGGTTCATTGAACCAATATATATTTTTAAAGGAATATTATAGTATTGTATTGGCAATATAGCACTGTGATAAATTAGAAATGAAATTAATTATTCACACCTCAGAGTGCCATTTTTTCTCACTAAGTAATTATGCTAATTCAAGACTATGAAAACAAAAGAGGAAAGAAAATTTAAAAAAAGCAAAGAAAAATAGCTTAGAAATTTGGACTCTAAATTTGGACTCTAAAACTTTGCTTTATTCCAAATTAAATTCTGATTTCATTTCAAGTATTCTAGCAATTAGAAACATTTACCTTAATATGTTTTAGGATAACTTCTATGTACTGTAAAATTTTAGTTTGATTATTTTTCATTGATTATGAAAATTCAATAATTTAGCTTGATTTTTTAATATTTTTAATTCAATTTCAAACTCCATATAAATATTGATCATAAATATTATATTACTATTACCAGCACTTCAATAAAGGAAAACACATATGGTTGCAGCAGGAGCTATGAATCGTGCAAAACCAGCACCAACTAGTTGAAAGGTTTTGTCCAAATGGCTTTAAGTCACTTGCCAGCTGGTTATTTATCAGAGAAATGTTTAGAGGGAAAGCCATTAAATAACACCTAAGCTGTATGAAACTCAAGATGCAGGTCACACTTCAGTAACAATGGAAAAGTGAAAATAATGGTGATATTAGCAAGCACATTTATTTAGTAGCCCAAGACAATTTCCTAAGGAACAGAATAAGGATTCCCCAGTCATGTCTATGCTTTGCACCCCGATCCTGGAAAATGTAACTTTAAGTGCCCAAGGAATTCTGTCATGTGAGTATTGATGAGGACATTGAGGTAGAGTGGTTATCATGGGTTATCTAGGAGGTCTCGACATAATCACCACTTAAAAACAGGGAAACATGGGGCTGGAGAGATGGCTCAGAAGTTAAGAGCACTGACTGTCCTTCCAGAGGTCCTGAGTTCAATTCCCAGCAACCACATAGTGACTCACAACCATCTGTAATGAGATCTGGTGCCCTCTTCTGGCATGCAGGCATACATGCAAGCAGAACACTGTTATACATATAATAAATAAATAAATCTTTAAAAACAAAATCAAAAACAGGGAAACATTCTGGCCACAGATAAAGAGATATAGATATAAAGTTAGTTCCTGGCTTTGAAGATTGAGGAATCGGATTTATAAACAAGAGATACAGGCAGTTCAGAAAAGTTGGAAAGAGCCAGGAAACATTCTCCTATGAGCTTCAAGAGCTAAAGCTGGACCACCTGACACCTTGGTGCTTGCCCACTGAGAACCAGGTCAGACTTTTGACCACCGTGGCTAGCACTGAACTCCCACCAAGCAGAGGATATATGTATATATCTAGGAGGAGCCTTAGACTTCAAGTGTCTGGCTTCGTTTCCTTTATGGTAGAATCAAAACATATTTTCTCTTCTCTAACAATTGCATCCCAGAAGGAAAGCCAATGAGAAAATTCAAAAACCTTAAAGGCCCAAGAGGAGAAGTTTATAGGTGCTTATCAAATTAATCTTAACTCCTATACTAAAATCACCACTGAAGGGCTCCCTAACAGGCCTGAGCATGCGAACATGATGCCGATAGATTTTTGCCCTATCTCCCCTTTCCCTCTTCCTTGCTCCAAACCATCAGATTGCATTCCTAAAGCTAGCCTCCAAGGTCCATTCCCATATTTGACTCACTCCTGAGACTAAACACCAAGGTCCAACAATCAAAATTCATTATTTGCCAATACCGACTAACCTGTCTAATTAGGACTTACCTCAGCACCTTAGCACACACTCCCCCTTTTTCTCTCTAAAAGACTACTTCTGCAGAACACACCTGTTGCTTCTGCCTGCTGTCTGATTTTGCCTGATCCAGGAGCAGGCTCCCCACCCAGCTTGCTCATCTAGGGTAATAAATCGACTTTGCCCTGAGAATTCAGTGTCTGGGTAAGTCCTGTATGGACTGGGGAAGGGGGTGCTCCCTTAAAACCACCTTTCATTTTCTCAGGAACTCAATGATACTAAGTATTTTATGAAAGAACAAAAGTGATGTACCCAGTCTCACATTCTCCCCAGTGGAGAAAAAAATATACTCTGTATTTTCTGGATTTACTCACCCTCCCATCATCTCTCCTTCTTTCTGTCTCCCTCCTTCCCTTCTTTCCTTTCTTCTTTGTATAATGTTTTCACACAATATATTTTGATACTATTATTTCCCCTCCCCTAACTCTTCCCAGATCCTCTCCACCTCCTTGTCACCCAACTTCATGTTTTCTCTCTCTCAAAAAAAAAAAAAAAGATCAAAACATCCAACAAAAAACTCAATAACACAAAAATTACCAAAAACAAAACAAACCAAAAACAAAAACAAAAACATGCAGTTCGTTTTGTGTTGGCTAAATACTTCTGGGCATGGGACCAGCCCTGGAGTGTGATGCTCCATTGAAGAAAACCGATTTTTCTCTTCCCCAGGAAGTATCAACAGCAAAAAGCTTCTTTGTTTACAAGTGGGATTTTTGTGTCCACTTCCCCCTTTTCATGCTGGGATTTTATCTGGTTTGTGCATGTTGTCAGTCTTTGTGAGTTCGTATGTGCTTCAATCCTCTTTTATTTGGACAACACTGTTTCCTTGAAGTCATCTACCATTCCTCTCTCTCTTAAGATCTTTCCACTTCCTCCTCAAAGTAGATCCCTGATACTTGAGAGGAGGGGTTTCATAGGAAATGCTATTTAGGGCTGAGTGTTACCGAGTCTCTCCCACTCTTTGCATGGACCAGTTGTGGGTCTCTGTGCTAATTACCACCTTCTGCAAGAAGAATCTTCTCTGATGAGAGCTGGGCAATACACTCATCGGTAGCTGTAGGTCATTCAGAATCACTGCCATCCTTTTTTTCGGTTAAGTCAATTCATTCCCCAAAGATCAAGGAAAGCAGAGTTTGTGCCCTCCTGAGAAAGACATTCACTACTGATTTTTGAGGCTACTGTGTCTCAAATATTTATCATCTCATTCTCAGTGCTTCTTTACTCCCTTTCATAAATTTATGCTTAACTCCCCTTCTATCCACTCATAGTGAGGGCTGTAAGTTTGCCTGGGAGCTCTGAACAGTTTATAACCTTGTCACCAAAATAACCCCTCTGCATCTGTGTCACATGATATGAAGAGCTGCTGAAAGCTACCTGGTGTCCTCCTCATAACACGTGACACCACATTCCACATCAGGAAGCAGAAACAGCCCCCAAAAGGCCCAGCTCGTTGGGTTCATCTTTGATGCTGAAACACTTGAAGACACTTGAGGCTGCCAGTGTCTTGGATTCCTTGTCAGCAGGATAACTTTGATAAGAACTGAACAGCAAGAAGAACATTTTAACTTGATAACAGTGAGAGTGAACAGGATGATAGGTTGGGCTTTCAGCACAGAGAAAAAATAGAAGTATTTAGAAAAAGAATGTGTATTGGTAGACTCCTGGTTGAAAATAGAAATGTCAGACACCAACTTCTATTTTATTATTTATTTTTTCTTTTATTAAAAATAGATTTTTTTCTCATGTAATATATCTTAATTATGGTTTCCCCTTTTCCTACTCTTCCCAGTTCCTCCCTACCTCCCCCCCCAGTCAGATCCACACGCTTTATGTCTCTCATCAGAAAACAAACACGTTTCTAAGGGATAATAATAAAATAAAACCTAACACATCAGGATAGGACAAAACAAACAAACAGAAGGAAAAGAGCTCAAGAAAAAGCACAAGAAACAAATAGATGCAGAGACCCACTCATTTGCATACTCAGGAATCTCATAAAAACACTAACCTGAAAGCCGAAATATATACACAAAGGACCTGTAGGGTAAAAAGAGAGAAGTAATAAACAAACAAACAAACAAACAAATAAATAAATAAATGTTTACAAAATAATAGTAATAAATAAGATATTTCTTAAAAGTCCTGACACAACGTTATGAGCCATGAAACTTCAAAAGATGTCATTGAATTCATTTATATTATCCATCTGCTACTGGGCATGCAGCCCACCCTTAAGAGTAGTTTGTTTCCCGGTGAGACTCCCTTGGAGAAAACTAAATTTTCATTTACAAGTGTTTTATCAATTGGAGACAGCTTCTGGTTTAGGGATGCGTGCAAGTATCCACTTTTCCTTTCAACTCAAGGAGCCCATCTTGTACAGAGGCTTGCCAGCCCTGTGCATTCTGCCTCAGTCTCTGTGAATTCATAAGTGCTTTGGTCATGTTGGTTTAGAGGGCCTTGTTTCCTTGATGTCCTCCATCCCCTCTGTCTCTTACACTCTTTCTGCCTCTTCTTCCACGGGGTTCCCTGAGCCCTAAGGGGAGGGATTTGATGGCAACATCCCATATAGGACTGAGTGTCCCAAGGTCTCTCAGCCTCTGCATAACATCTGGTTGTGAGCCTCTGTATATGCAGACACCAATTTTCAAAAGAGAAAAAAATATGGCAATGTAAGTAATAATTACCTTTTGTATGAAGAAACTGAGGTTTTACTCAAAGTGCTCAAGACAGAGTAAGATATATGATGCACAGCAAGCATTCAGAACCAGTTTATACCTAAAATTAACAAATATTAAGTTGCTTTTATGATTCAAAACAAATGATTGCCCGAGGCTAGATTAATCGTTATCTAAATCAAAATAAATGCTGAAGACATTAAAAATTGTAGTACTGTCTTAAGTTAAATAATATATGCAGACTTTTTGCAGGAGGTAAAGTTAGGGCTGCCTTTTCTTTCATGTTCACTCTTCATTTTTAGCGACAGATTGTTGTCAAAGGATAAACACCTCTGTTAATTATAAACTTCTAGTGGTTCACAGAAGCGATGATAGCTTTCCTTCAAATCTCTTTAGAAATTAGTATTTTAAAAATACTCCTTTTTCTCATGGGGCACTTTCAAGAAGATAAATTGAGAAGTGTGATTAGTAAAGTTTCTCTACACATGTAGACACTTCACAAGTCAATACTCAAGTTCCATAATGCACTGTAGCTCAGTATAACTATATAATATTTGTGATATAGACTACCTTACAAGGGAAGGCCAGGTGGCAGTGGCGCATGCCTTTAATCCCAGCACTCAAAAGGCAGAGGCAGGCAGATCTCTGTGAGTTCGAGGCCAGCCTGGTCTACAGAGTGAGTTCCAGGATAGGCGCCAAAACTACACTGAGAAACCCTGTCTAGAAAAACAAAAACAAACAAACAAACAAAAATTTACAAGTGAAGAAGGTCATAACCAATAGTTCCAGCTTAAAACTAAATTAAAACTCTATGGTTTCTCCTTGTTACATAACATCATTTTATGTTATTGTCTCAGAGTCATTCTAAGTGAATGGGTAAGGCTAGGAAGGCAACTTATAGGTACAGCAGTTGCAAGGCACACAGAAGGCCCTGGACTTGACCTTAACTTTCATGGAGAGAAGGAAAACAGAAGAGGGGAGGGATGAAGAGGAGAGGGGAGGAGAGGGGAAGGGAGGGAAGGGGAGGGGAGTCAAAAGAACAGAGAAAAGAGGGCAAAAGTCAACGTTTAAAAAATAAAACAGAAAGAAAAAGGAGGGAAAATGATAAAAAGGTGATGATTATTCTCCAGAAGAGTCAGCTGTGTTCAGGAATTTGCAGTGAGCTTTATGTCTTATTCTGGGTACTCAAGAAAAGATCCAAAGCCGTGAAAAGGATAAAAGCAAGGGGAAAAGGAAGTTGGCACCATAAACACCAGCACCGAACAGACTGTTCTAAAATCTGTGCTAGTTCACACTGCAGAGTAAATATTGGTTTTCTATCTCCTCCAACATCTACAGCTTTATTAGACTTCTTGTCACAGTCACCACAAGCATCACTCAGCAAGAATGTCAATGAGGCCTTTTGACATTCTTGGTATCCAACCGCTTATCAGAACAGGGTGACTGGGGTTGATAAAAATTATCTTTAAGTAAAACTGTGGCATCCATTGTTATCAGTAGAAGAGTTTCCTTCAGACTAGATGGCTGCTCACTTTACTCAGTGAAGTTAGATATCCTTGTGGCCCAGTTAAAACTTGTCTGTCCGTGTGTAGGGAAGACTGGGCTGCATACAACAGGATTCATGGAAATGAAGCCAGAAGGAGCAATCTAGTGAAGGTGAAATTGGCCTAAAAAGGAAAGAACTAACAGGATTTTCTCCTCTCTGCTGTTCCTCTTTTAAGCTGATCTAGTTGAGGAAACTTTAGAGAGAAGAATTTGGATGAAGTGCCCTTCTCACCTAGACCAAGGGAAGCATGAGAGTGTTCTCTTCAAACAACACTGACTCATTCTTGCCGAGAAAGGAGGACTTTGAAACCTCACTGAATGTTTTGAGGATGAGAAATGGTTTCCCTCCAAGGAAGGGAAACATTCCCCAGATATTCAAAATGTCAAAGCCATGTCCATTACGCTTTTCTATCATTACATGAGAATCTATATATATTTCTGAATTTGCCACCACTTCAATTTATAATAATGTGATATAGGCAATGCATATTTTTTTCAGAGAAAATACTTTCCCTACAGGTATTATATTTCAGAGGACATGATTTTGTTTTGTTTTTAAGTAAAAACAACAGAGGTCACTAATAAATAAAACTTCATTAAAAACAAATAGTCTTGGCTGCGCTCCTGTTGTCTACATTTATCATAATATAGTCAGCAGTTACTCGAATTACACAGCAAAAATTGCACTCAGATGTCTGTCCGACCACTGTCATGGGTCTTGTCATGAAGGTTCCAACTTTTCATTATAAGATTTAATAACTGAACATGTTTGTTTGCCAACAGAATTTCTTGAGTCTTACTGTTTAAAAAGAAGACAGGTTTATCCCTTTTAAAGTAGTTATCATGGGTAAGAAAGATTAATTTCTTACATTCATCATCTACTTACTGATGAAATATAGGTATAATTACTCTTATTTTGTACTTTGTAAAGGAGATAAACATAGTGTTTAAAACATGCTTAAGATTATACCCTTGGGAAGTCATAAGTACCAGGGTTCTAACCCATACATTTTAAAATGAAGTATCAGATTTTGTTCATATCATCTATATAGTATTATACCTCACCATCTGTACCTTCTGGTTATAAAAACTAAAATATATAAAATATTGGGAAGTTGTCTGAAGATGAATATGTGACTACTGTGCTAGGAACCTCAGGAGTCATAGAGTGGAGAAGAGTTGCATTGCAGCTTCTCTAAACCGATAACCTAGTCACTATCATGTTACAGCTGTATGCTTGCCAAACATGAGTAGAAGCTATCTCTTTATTTTTTATTTTTTTTTAATTTTATAATTTAATTTTACATATCAGCCATGGATTCCCCTGTCCTCCCTCCTCCCACCCCCTGCCCTCCCCCAACCCACCCCCCCCCATTCCTATTTCCTCCAGGGCAAGGACTCCCCTGGGGATTCAGCTCAGCCTGGTAGATTCAGTCCAGGCAGGTCCAGTCCCCTCCTCCCTTCACCCAGGCTGAGCAAAGTGTCCCTGCATAGGCCCCAGGCTCCAAACAGCCAGCTCATGCACTAATATTATTCTAATACATCTTTATTAGTCTTGCCATAATATAGATCAGTATTATTGCCCTTTGGTAAATTCTTGTTGTGTGATATGATACAAGAATATCACATGGGAACCAGAAAATTGGTTCAACAAATAAAGGCACTTGCTGCCAAGGCTGACTGTCTAAGCTTGATTCCCAGAACCCACTTGTTGGAAGAGACAACCAACTCTTGGAAGTTGTTATCTGATCTTCTCAGATGTGCCACATCATGCTTGCACATGCACAAACTCACCCACAGAATAAACGAATAAAATGTAATTTATAAAATCACCGCTTTTCTTTCCCCTTTCCCTCACATATTAGACAAATGTTACTACTTTCAGGGTTCTCTTTACCATATAAATCATGTGTATGCTCAGACATAGGAAAATTTCAATTCTCACTTTCCTTCAGGCAAATGAATAGCAGAAATTATATCAACACGCTACCACTGCACTACTTCCGAGTTAATGGAAGTAATTACAATGCACCACCCAAATATAGTGTTAAATAACCATCAAATCTCAGTAGAGTAGACTGGGCATGTTGTTCAGTGTAGACCGCTTGTCTAACACGTGTGAGGTCCTGGGTCCTGTTCCCAGTACGCCAAAGAAAACAACACCAGCAGCAAAGCAGAATTTTCACATAGAATCAAGGGTGCTATTATCTAATATCTAAGAGGTACAAAATCATTTGAAATGTACATATATTGCACATATTTATAGGTATTTTAAGTAAGAATAAACAAAAATATGATACACGTGGTACCAGTAAGATTAAAAGATACATTTAAAAGTCAAGTTATAAAGTCAAATTATAGCTACAAGAAAATGTTGAAAGTATAAGAGAAGAATCTACAGAATTTTTCCTGCCGTAGAATTAACTGACTTAGTAAATGAACCCATAAATATTTTAGTTTTGTTTTCTTTTCAGGGTATGTTTGTTTTTGTTGTTGTTTTGGGTGGTGCTTGTGTATTTTTTTTTTTTTTTTTTTTTTTTTTTTGGTTTTTCGAGACAGGGTTTCTCTGTGTAGTTTTGCGCCGTTCCTGGAACTCACTTTGTAGACCAGGCTGGCCTCGAACTCACAGAGATCCGCCTGCCTCTGCCTCCCGAGTGCTGAGATTAAAGGCGTGCGCCACCACCACCCGGCGGTGCTTGTGTATTTTGAGGCATGGTTTTATTATGTAGCCCTGGCTGGCCTGGAACTCAGTGTGTAGAACAGGCTGTCCCTGAACTCACAGAGCTCTGTCTGCCTCTCCCTTTCCAATCCTGGAATTAAAAGTATGCATCACAAGCTGGGTGTGGTTGTGCACAATTTTAATCCCAAAAGCAGAAGCAGGCAGATCTCAGGCTAACCTGGTCTATACAGTGAATTCCAGGACAGCCAAGTTGTTACACAGAAAAACCCTGTCTTGAAATATGAAAAAAAAAGGAAGAAAGAAAGAAAGAAAGAAAAGGAAAATAAAAGTATGCACTATTAACCTAGTAATACGTTATTTTTTTTATCAATTCTATCCAAATTCCAGGTTAAAAAAAATCTCAGCCGGGCGTTGTTGGCGCACGCCTTTAATCCCAGCACTTGGGAGGCAGAGGCAGGCGGATCTCTGTGAGTTCGAGGCCAGCCTGGGCTACCAAGTGAGTTCCAGGAAAAGGCGCAAAGCTACACAGAGAAACTCTGTCTCGAAAAACAAAACAAACAAAAAAAAAATCTCAGGTAACTTTGCATAGTATTTATTTCCAATGATATATTGAGGATTTCTAAAATTTTATATCGTTTAAAACATTTATTTGATCTTAAAGATGGTTTATGAAACAATTCATGTCTGCCCTACATACCAATTAATTCCTATTCATTGATTAAAGTCTACTGGGATGAAAATGTAGTTGTTTGGTACTATTGGTTTCTCAAGTATAGATGCAAATGATTAAGTAGGGTAAACATTAGAAAGGATGGCAAATAAAACCCAATATGTTTTCTCATGGTCTTTCTGGCAGAGAGCTGGCGTGATCTCTAGAAAGAATGGACAACTTGCCTAGAAGTACACAAATTCAAACATAACTGACTCTTTCTCCTATGTTCTTCCTCATTCTATATCCAATTAATTACAGAATCCTCAGGGAAAACATATTTTACAATTGGAATTTTAGAATTGCTATAGTCTTAATGGGTTTTGGTCCCTTTAAATTAATATACTTTCTATCATTTTTTAAGTCCAAATTGCTTTTTCTATCCACTGCTTTGTTTCCAAATCTGTTTGCTG
>CABHPH010123010.1:13115-37719 GCA_902168325.1 Peromyscus nudipes
CACACACACACACACACACACACACACACACACACACACACACACACTTTAGTCTTCTGTATTTCTAGAATCTAGTTTTGTGTGTGGTGGGAGGTTAGTTGAAAATTTTTGTAATTCACTTTTTTGTTATTCTCTAATTTTAAGAAATATGAAAAAAAAACACCAAGTATCTCCTGGTGAGGAGTACTTAAAAAAAAAATAAAGACAACTTAGAGGATTGCAAGCTGGAAATATTAGTGAAAAGAATATGGGACTAAGAGTAGTAGGATTCATTTTCTTGACTGAGTTCTGACTTAAACACACGAGATTATCCTAGTCTTCCACACCTTTACCTATGCAGTGAACAACCTACATTAAATAAACTCTAAGTCGTGTCTCATTGGGGTGTGCGATGACTAATTTCCAAGCCTTTATGAAAGCACAGTAATAAAAATATTTCAAAGAGATGGCATTTTCTTATTTACCAACCCCACCCATTCCAGGTCCAGCCAAGAGTGTTTGGGAAACACAAAGGTCCGTGTAGCCAAAATAAATGCTAATGTTTATGAACTAAGCCTTGTTCTAAGGAAACTCCAGGGGCCTCTCACTCAGGGTTTGTTTACTCTTTAAATAGCCTCTCTTTTTAAGTTTGATTATATTGTTTTCAAAGGCCTGGCACTTCAGTGGCAAATTGGAAAGGGACTTGGAGAGAATACACTGGAAAGATGTTTGAGAAAGTGCTTTGTCAGCTCTCAAGTGCCATGCAGACGTTAGTGGCTGTCATTAGCAAGACTGACTGACACCTGGCAGGAGCTATGATGGGAAAGATTAACAAACTGGGTCAGAAACAGCACAAAAAATGCTAACGTCCTGTTTGGGTGGGCTGCTCAGAACATCAGTGAAAAGGTTTACTCATTTCGATGGTTGCTGAGGTAATCACATATCTGTAACCCCGTACATGTGCACACAGGTGGAAAGGACTGAGTTATCAAGGAAAAGCTCATTCGCAGCCCACAAGATATGGGTTGAAGACACTATGCACTTAGAAAGCGCATCTGACAGCACTCTGAAAGCATCCTCACCGCCATGCCTTTTGACCTGACATCAGGAAAGCATAGAACCTGCGGCCTGCCCCAAATGTTTTCCTCTTGAAGAACTGGAGAATGAAAATGCAAGTGTCTCCTCGCAAGATGGGCTACGTTATAAATACTTCAGAGGTTATATCCTCCTGGTCCTGAATCCTTAAACACTCGTGTAGTTGAAGAGAAGTGGAACTCTTGTTGTCCCCAGTGAAAGCAATTAAGATAATCATTTATCCCGTTACTTTTGGAACAAAGTGACCTTCCACTTGTGTCAAGATTTTCTCTGATGCCGTTTTACCCTCACAAGGTATTCCAAAGGCTAAAAACTGTAGGGCTTGCTAACAGCCAAACTGTGTGCTAGGCTTCAGCCATGGAATAAAATATTTAATAACTTGTAAGCGGTAGAAGCAACCAATCTAAAGGAAGCTCAAGTCATAGCTCAGAACATTCCTCAACAGATTCCCAGTCAGGACAAGCATGATGTCTCAGCAGATAAGGCCCCTTGCGGCCAAGCTTGATGACCTGAGTTTGTTCCATAGGACCCACAAGGTAGAAGAAGAGAACTGACTCCTCTAGTTGGACCACCTTGAAATAGCACTCAATACACACATATACACACACTAAAAATAAACAAAATGGAATATATATATTAGATTTTGACTATTTATAAATTTATATTTGAATACTTGTGTATGTATAATGTATTCATATATATATATATATATATATATGAATACAGCCAGTCACAAACTCAAACTGAAGTACTTTCAGTGGCATTACTAAGCTGTTAACAGGAAACTCCTATAGTAAATTAAGAAGTCTGACACATTGTGCATTTTAGGCTCTTGTCAGCCAAGTCATAAAAGCAATAGAATTTCGGATCCCAACAGAAAACAACCGCATACTTTCTTCTTTGTGGGGCATGTGAATCTAAGGACATTTAAACTGTTCATTCCGTTAACCAAAAAATTAGCTGTGGCACAAGAAAGCAAATATGAGGTGGCAAAGCCTTGATTGTTTAGTATCTGATGCTGGTGTTCTTTCAGCTGGGAGTTACAGGACTGGTATTTCCTGTTATGTTTCTTAAAAGATTTATTTTCCTCTATTTTATGTATCTGAGTGTTTTGCCTGCATGTATGTATGTGTAACAGGTGTGTGTGTGTGTGTGTGCGTGTGTGTGTGTGTGAGAGAGAGAGAGAGAGAGAGAGACAGAGAGAGAGACAGAGAGAGAGAGAGAGAGAGACACAGAGAGAGAGAGAGAGACAGAGAGAGAGAGCACTCACACACGTGTGCATGCATTCAGTCTTGTGCAAGCCTCCCACCCACTGAGTCCATAAGAGAGTGTTAGATCTGCTGGAGCTAAAGTTATAGACAGTTTGGAGGCACTGTGAAGGTGCCCAAAGGGAACCCTGGTCCTCTGAAAGGGCAGGAAGTGCTTCTAACCACTAAGCCATCAGCACTCCAACCCCTATTCTGGATTGTAAATAAAGGCATCTTATCTGTTATCCGAGCTCAGTTGCAGTCATTTCAGGAGGAAAGCTTGTGTGATTGTCAGACCCTGCCCTCCTGGGTGCTTGATCCTATGCTTTGGGAAATCGTTTCTCAGAGTCAGGGCATCTGGGGAAAGAATACAAAAGCAACTGAGTGGTAAAGAGGAGAGAGGCCATCAGCCAGGCAGCTGCAGGTTAGACAGATGGATTGACTTTCAGGCAGGCCAGAACACAGTTTGCTCAATTCCCCTTTTGTACAGCTTGGACAGAAACACACAAACAGGATAGACTGCGAAGCCCCAGTTAACAATAACATTCCAAAGAGATTTTTAAAGCTATAAAAATAAATCATTCCATTTTCCCCATATAGGAAATGTACACTGCATCATGTCACCCTTGAAGTTCACTAGCAAGGGAAGCTAGCAACAGTTGTCCTTGGCAACCAACTTGGTCACATGACACCTTGAACTGGAATACTGATGCCACACATCTGTAATGTCTTTACACTTGACACTAGAGACGTGCAGCGTCCTCCATTCAAACAGAAGTGTTTTCAAAATACACTTTAATGCAAAATACAATGAATTGCAGTTCCCAATTAATCCAGAAACTTCTAGAAAGGAAAAAAATAATTGTGAATTAAAAGCACAAAATTCTAGTGCTTTGTGTGCCTTTCAATTTGGGCCCCTTTGTCAAAAGCTCCAAACTGGTAAACACAAAGCTCAAATAAAACAGAGAGGGAATTATTTAAATTCTCCGTTTTGGTTTTTCTATTTCCATTATCTAGAGAATACAGCAAACAGGGGTTGAAGGTGTTAAAGCATTTTGCATTAACAATTTGCGTTTGGAAACCCAGGCACCTAACACCGCCCGAGTTAATATTTGCTTTGGACTGTTCTGCGTATTTAGTCTCAAGCTTCTCCACAGAGCTAACACAAAAAGTCTGCATTCCTATTTGCCCAGCTCGTGTGTGATTTCACACATTGTGTATTATATGCTCCCACAGAGGCAGCGCATTAGCTGTTCTTCAAGTGAGCAGTGTACTTAGCTCTGTTGGGAAATGTGAACTTTGTAGTTTCAGGAACCAGCAGACTTACTGAAACTCACATTGATTTCACTTTGGAAACATTCACCCCGTCTCTCTCTGTCTTTTTTTTTTTTAACTATGTCTCCCTTTATTCATCCCCACTGCCCTATTTCCTGACTATTGTATAAGCAATTAAAGTTTCTGATGGGGCTCTCTGATTCTTGGGCCTTTTCTAGCTGGTTTTTGCCCAGATTGCTGGTAACAATAATTATCAAGAGCAAAAAACCTGTGGACTTCACTGCTATCCTCAACATAGCCCCAAATTCCCTTGCTTGCCTCCACGTTTATTGTGGGATAAAGTCTGAATTCTTTAAGCTTTGGTTTAACCATTTCCAGGTATCTTTCCCGGATCCCTCTCAGCTAGGTTATCTCTCCATTGCCTCTCCCTGGTCCCAGGTCTCAGCCAGCACCAGCTGGCTGACAGAGATGAGACCTTGTGCTCACAATGCACCGAGTCTTTGTAGACGAAATTCTAAACAAACGGTCTTATTAAATAAGAAACACAGAGCCAAATACAGGGTTAAAAGCCCAAGAGATCAGAGCACTAGCAAAGAGCCAAGACCACCTTATCTTACCACCTGGCTGCCGTCGCTTCCCCAGAGAGAAAGACCTTCTTCCTGTGTGTCTTGTGTTTTTTTGCTTTCCTGCTCTGCCTTCTCATTGGCTCTAAGCCCAGACACATGACTTCCTCGTCACTGCCTGTCTATACAGTCCTCCTGGTCTCTATGGTTGGTACTGGGATTAAAGACTCTGGTCACCAAGCTTGGCTGTCCTTGACCACACAGAGATTCTGCCTGCCATGTGGTCAGTTTAAAGGCGTGGGCTACCACCACCTGACTTCTATTCCTGGCTCACTAATGACCTCTGATCTCCAGGCAAACTTTATTAACATACAAATAAAATCACATTTCAGCACAATCAAAATATCACAAGTCTCTTGCAGTTTCCTTCCACCTGAAGGACTTCTCATCTGTGAGGACTCAATACAAACGTTCCTTTCAGGGCAAGCCCTTGTGCATCTATCCATCAATCCCACATCTACTCCTACAATGCTGATCACACTGTTTCTATTATCCTAATAAATATAAGCCAGGCAGGTGCAGTGGCTAGCGATTGGTAAGAACGTGATGCCTGGCAAATACTTCTTAGCTAAGCTTAACACATGATTAGTGGCAACCTTGTGGGCTTGATACTATCATTGCCCTTAATTTTATACTTGGACAAGATAAGCACACACCAGTTAAATAACTCCTAGAGATTGCCTGGCTTGTTAGGAACAGAGCTTAGTACAGGCCCACACATCTGAGCACAAGGATCATATTTTAGCTATTATTGCTATCTGATGTATGTTGTATTAGAGAATGCATTCTCCTTGGGAAATGAATCTGCCATATTGTAGTGAACGAACCAAAGCTTTATGTCAATTTTATAGTTAACATGAATCAGAATGCTTTAAATTAAATTTAATTTCTAAAACATTATAGAAATTTTGATTCTTATCTTATTTCTTTAATTTTTATTTTCATATAGTGTACTCTGATCATGCTTTTTCTCCCTTCCAAATCCTCTCCACCTCCCTACCTACCCAGCTTTATGTGTTCTCTCCCCTATCTCTCTCTCCCTCTCTCTCTCTCTCTCTCTCTCTCTCTCCCTCTCTCTCTCTCTCTCTCTCTCTCTCTCAAAAAACAACAACAAAACAAACAAAAATAAGACAAAATGACAATCAAAACAAAGCAAGAACCTACTAAAAAAATACATGGAGTTTGTTTTGTGTTGGCCAACTACTCCTGGGCATAGGACCTACTCTGGAGTACGGCTAAAATATCCAGTGACCCTCTATTGAAGAATTGAAGAAAACAGAAAACTGATTTTCCTTTTGCCAGCAAGTATAAAAATAACTACTTGGTTAGGGGTAGAACCCTGTGCCCTGTGTCCATCTCTCTCTCTCTCTCTCTCTCTCTCTCTGTCTCTCTCTCTGTCTCTGTCTCTCTCTCTGTCTCTCTCTCTGTCTCTCTCTGTCTCTCTCTCTCTGTCTCTCTCTCTCTGTCTCTCTCTGTCTCTCTCTCTGTCTCTCTGTCTCTCTCTCTGTCTCTCTCTCTGTCTCTCTCTCCCTGTCTCTCTGTCTCTCTCTCTGTCTCTCTCTCTGTCTCTCTCTCTCTCTCTCTCTCTCTCTCTCTCTCAGTACTGGACTCTTCTGGCCTGAATCCACACAAGTCTTCTGTGTATTGCTGTAATGGCTCAGTTTGTCTAAGCCTCTTCTAAGTAGCATGAATGAGCTGAGTTTCTTTATGATAGTTAAGCAGAGTAAATCCTGTCAGTTTTCGGGAGTTCTTGAAGCTATTTTGAGATGTATACATCCTCTGTATATGTCCTCTGTCTTTTTTTTTCTTCAACGTATTGTTCTCATTAATTATTTCAGAATTTCAGTGTGTAGTGTGTTCTAGGTGTGCAGTTTTCATAAACTATATATCATGTTAGTTTGGAGTTCCATAATGGCAACAGTCTTTGAGTACATTTGGGTAAGCAACCTCTTCCACATATTGCTGTAAGTAACCCCCAAAATATTCATTGGTTCAACAAGAAAGAAAGGGGATGGGAGAAACATGCAATATTTGTATTTTGGGATCTGGGTTACCTCATTCAGGATGATTTTTTTCCCCTAACTATATCCATTTAATTACAAATTTCACTTTTCTTTCATTTATTTATTTATTTATTTTTAGGTTTTCTTGTTTATTTAAATTTTTTTCATTTTACATACCACCCACTGTTCCCCCTCCCTCCACTTCTCCGAATCCTCCCCACACCTTCTCCCATCCCACCCCCACCCACTCCTCATAGGGGATAAGGCCTCCTTGGGTATTCAACAAAGGCTGGCATACCAAGTTGGTATAGGCCCAAGCCCCTCCCGCCTGCATCAAGGCTGAGTAAGGCATGGAACCATAAGGAAATGGGCTCTAAAAAAGCCACTTTGTGAACTTGAGATGAGTCCTGGTCCAATTACCAGGGGACTCACAAACAGATCAAACCACACATCTGTCACCCTCACTCAAGGGGCCTAGTGTGGTCCCATGCAGGCTCACCTGCTGTCAGTCCAGAGTCTGTGGGCTTCCATTAGCTTGGGTCAGCTGTCTCTGTGGTTTTTCCCATCATAACCTTGTACCCCCTTGCTCTTATAGTCCCTCCTACCTCTCTTTAACTGAACTCCAGGAACTTGGCCAATTGCTTGTCTATGGGTCTCTGCATCTGCTTCCATCAGATGATGAATGTAGGTTCTATGATGACAATTAGGGTAGTCACCTATCTGAGTACAGGGGAAGGCTAGTTCAAGCACCCTCTCCACCACTGCTATGAGTCTTAGCTGGGGACATCCTTGTGAGTTCCAAGGGATTCCCTAGCACCAGATTTCTCCCTAAACCCATAATGTCTCATTCTGTCAAGATATCTCTTTCATTATTCTCCCTCTCTGACATCTCAAGCCCTCATGTTCCTACCCACCCCCCAGCAATACCACTCTTGAGCATATACCCAAAAGATGCTCAACCACACCACAAGGACAGTTGCTCAACCATGTTCAAAGCAGCACTAATCGTAACAGCCAGAACCTGGAAACAACCTAGATATCCCTCAACTGAAGAATGGATAAAGAAAATATGGTACATATACACAATGGAGTATTACTCAGCTGTTAAAAACAAAACAAAACAACAAAAAAAATGACATCATGAAATTCGTAGGCAAGTGGATGGAACTAGAAAAAATCATCCTGAGTGAGGTAACCTAGACCCAGAAAGACAAACACGATATGTACTCAATCATAAGTGAATATTAGATGCAAAGTAAAGGATAACCAGGCTACAATCCACAACCCCAGAGAAGCTGGTAAAGAGGAGGACCCTAAGAGGGACATGCATGGATCGCCCCATGAAGGGGAAAGGGGGGTAGGAACAAATTTCATTTTTCTTAACAGTTGAATAATATTACACTGTGTAAATCTACCATAGTTTCATTATCCATTCATCAGCTGATAGACATCTAAGCTGTTCCTAATTGTTTGCTATTATGAATAAAGCAGCAATGAACATGGATGAACATCCCTGTAGTAGTGTGTACAGTAAATTTTGAGAATTAATGAATCTTTGGCATGATCAATAATAAAAATGTCTTCAATTTTAGTGAGATTTACCCCATGCTTCTTTATATTATATTCTTTACAATTTTTTCATCATGCCAACAAAAAGTCATTAAATTTAATGTATATTTACTGTGTTCTTTTTTCAGGCATTTCCCCCCATTCTATGTAGATTTCAGTGATCTATCCATCTGTATACACACATATATGCATATATTTACATATACATAATCAGGAATTGTTTCATGTTACAAAGATTTCAGGGAAAATAGCAAATTTCCACAATGATATTTTTCAGAAATTAAAGTCTATCCATTATTTTCATAGAACATATATTTTCAAATTGATAGCTATTCATGGAGATATTGGGCTAGACATTTTCTCTCTGGAACATCTCCCAAGTTTTCCAATTAGAAGTGACCACAGAAGAGGAGGCAGAAAGAGCAGAAGAGCCAGAGTGGATAGAGGACACCAAGGAAGCAAAGCCCTTTCAATCCTGATAAATAAAGCTCACATGAACTCACAGAGCCATGCATAGGGCTTGCACAGGTCTGCGCCAGGCCCTTTGCATGTATATTTTGGCTTCCAGTTTAGTGTTTTCATGGGATTTGTAAGTGTGAGAACAAGAGGGCCTCTGGTTCTTCTGCCTTCTCTTGGACTCCTTTCCTTCGGCTGGTTTGTCTTGTCCAACTCTGGTGTGTTAGCTTTATTTTATTCTGTTATTATCTCTTAAAAGCCTATTTGTTTTTTTAATGAGAGACAGAAAGGGAGTGAATCTGGATGGGAGGGGAGGGGAGGAGGAACTGAGAGGAGTAGAGGGAGAGGAACTGTAATCAGGATATAGCATGTGAAGAAAAAAATCCATATTCAATAAAAAGAAATTATAAAAATCATAGGTGAAATCTCACAGATTTCTGAGCAAAAAAATATCTAAAGATATCTAATGACCTAGTAGGCTTTTGGTGTATGTATTTATTGGCAGATGTGGTATATATTGGCAGATGTGTACCAATTATCATATTTATATGCTAAGAATTCAGTTACTTCAGAAAAGTATATGAGCAATGTTCTTGTCTATTCTAAACTTAGAGAGGAGACACTAAGGCTGAATGAAATTCACCTAGAGCAGAGAGAGAGAGAGAGAGAGAGAGAGAGAGAGAGAGAGAGAGAGAGATCTTTTAGAACTCTTAAGAGAGAACTAACTTGAAAATTGCCAATGGATTTTTTCACAGAGTGGCAGAGTCCAAGGATTTTCTTCTCTGTGTGGTTTGTTTGGTTTCCAGTGATTCACTTCCTGGGGGACAATTTAGTTCTTTCCAGATGAGATTCATAAACTAAACATGATATAACCTGCATTCCTTCCTGGGACTCTTAATAGCTCATGTCTATAACCTGGCATGCTTTGAATGTGTAAGAAAAGTGAACTTTTATTTAACCTAAATGACACCATTGCTTTTAAAAGCTGTTAAAAATAGCAGTGCCAAAGAGGCAATATTATAATATCCAGTTAGGGGAATTTCGAGTATCATTATCTCCCTAAGCAGCAGCCATGAGCAAATTTTCAAAGACATTGTGTCTTTTAAATGTAAAGCTGAAGCAAATCTATTTTCACCTCAGTGGGATGGGTGATATGTGGGAAACATCTTCATAAACCAGCAGTGAAAGAGCTGCAGTCAGCCAGGACTCTCCCACCAGAATGCCATGGATGCTGCTGAATGTCAACACCAGCCCAGTTGCCTGGAAATTAAGGCTTCCTCCCCTAGACCAAAAGAATTTAGATGAGACTCTCTGAATATAGTGTATCCCCAAAGCTAAAGAAATTATGTACATTGTCTCTTTTCAACTTGGCCAACTACTTTGTACAGAAACCGACTGGAAATGAGAGTTCCCACAGACTCCTCTCAGCCACCCCACCACTGCCCTCTTTCCCTTCTCGTGATTAGCTTTGCATTAGAGCGGTGCATGTGTTAAAATTGATGAATCAACATCATTGCGCTAAAGTGTGTAGTTTATCTTAGGTTTTCCTCTTTGGGGAAACATTTAGGGCGTTGATGCCTATTTAATAGCATTTATGCTTCTTATGATGTCAGAAGAATTTCACAACGCTTAAAAAAAATCTCCTGTGCTTGATCTTGTTATTCCTTCCTTCCTACCAGGAACCAATGTCAACTGGTCTGCTCTTTACCTTCCCTTAGCTTTGTCTTGTCTTATCTACAATGACACATGGGTGAAGCCTCTTCAGTTGGTTCCTTCTATTTAGCCATGTACGTTTCAGGTTGCACTATGTCTTTTCACAGCAGGTTGGCTAATTCTTTTCAGTGCTGAGTAATATGCTCCTGGGTAGATGTCACATTGCTTGTTTTTCAACTATAGAAGGACATTTGGTTGCTTGCCAGTGTGGGAAATTAAAACTGAAGTTTCTACAAAAGGTTTGAGCATGTTTATGTGTGGATATATAATTTAAAGTCATTTAAAAGTCACAATCATGGGCAGTATTTCAGATGCACAGGAATAACAGTAGGCTTTGTAACTGGAAACTTCTAGAACCAATCCTAAGTTTGTCATTTGGATCCTTCAGAGGTTTTCCTGGTGGTCAGCCATGCTGTCTCTGCTACTCTAGGTGTTACAAATGCATGATGGGCTCTTCTGTTAGTTGACTGCCTTTTCCCCATTCTCGTGCCTCCTCAGCTCTCTGTTCCTGTTTGGAAAATGCCTAAAGCTTGGTCAAGTAAAGGTTCTGACTGGTCTTCTAATGACTGGTCATAGATGAGCTGTCTGTGGCAAAACTTAAGTTTTTGAGAAAGATGACCAAATAAAATAGCTTAAGCCCTTTTTAAGCTCTTACACCTATAGTTTTCAAAACTACTTTGGGATGAATATGTAAAGCTTTTAAAATACACTTTGAAGGATATAAATGAATTGTACATAAAAGAAAATAAATTAATGACATTGAATTATTCTCGGATAAATACAAGCCTCAAACTTCTTTCTTGAACCCTTGATTTATTGTGCTCTGGTTTGATGATGTTGGTTTAGTCTTTGGGCTTTGTATGGTAGATGCTGTGCTACTAGTCAAATGAAATACCATGATACTTGCTCATTATACAAGCCTCTTTGCTCATCCTGCAGGACTTTTGTGAAGGCCAACTCCTCCTCAAAAAGTACAGTGCATGAGATTGTTACAACTTAGAAAATCTGGTAAATTACATACTACTTGTGTAGTTATTATTTATATACTTTAAGATTACTTAATATGTTGTTTCTTGTACAACTTGATACATGCAGGAGGATGTTAGTACATACGCATATATATATATATACATATACATACATACACACACACACACACATATCTACAAACCAATGAACATATTCATCACCTCATGTAGTTACTGTTTTGGTGTGTGGAAAGAATATCTGATATCTACTCTATATATTTTATCTCTACAATATAGATTTTTAAAGGTAGTATTATTAACTCTAGTCATCACTATACTTTATATTTTATAGAGATATGAGGTGATAGTTTCTCTTGGGGTTTTGATTATCATCTCTCTACTTAGAGACATGCAGCACTTTTTCATGTGCCTGTATGCCATTTATATATTTAGGTAAATGTGTCTGTTTGCAGCCTTCCCCCTTTAAATACAACTGTTTCTTTACTATTATTTACAATGAGTACCTTCTGAATTTTGGATTTGGGAGATTTTTATTTGCTTGGGGCTTTTCTTTTTTAATTTTGGATATTAATCTTGTGCCAGATACAGCATTTGAAATATCTTCTCCTAAATCTTAGAGCTATTTTAGATTACAAACATCGTCATCCTACTGTGTGATTTGGGGTAGAAGTTTTATCATTTGATGTAGTTCTGTATGTTTGCTTACCTAGAATTTGGTGTCAAATCCAAAAACAGTTTGCCACAAACAATGTCAAGGAGGTCTCATCTCTGTTCTCTTTAGTGTTTTTATGGTTTTTGGTCTTTTATCCACTTTGAACGTGTGTCAATGTATTGCTTAATTTTAAATTCACTAACCCTTTACAGATTCATTTTTTAAACCTTCACTTTTTCCATACTGAAATCGTAACTTTTTAGAATCTATTAACCTACCTATTAATTTCAGCAAGTCAGTATCATGGGTCACTTTCCTGGTTTCTTCCACGTGCTAGTTGAGATGCTCTTGGTGGCAGGTAGCAAATGTACTTTGCCACAGTGACATTGTGGTATTGACGGCATCTATGTGAGAAACAATGAGGCGGGAGCTGGTGGCCTTATAGGAGTCATCAGAACACAATGTAAATACAACCCTTGGTGGAAAAGCCGGGGCAGAAGGCTGAGTGAAGGTCCTCCAAAATGCCTTGCACTCTATGGTGTCATTGGGAGTTGAAGAGTGAGCTAGGTTGTCATCAACATAGGAGAAAACTCCCGTCTGATGAACTTGCCGTTTTAGTATACTTTGTTATACTCAGTCCTCTGCTGGGAACAGCTCATTGAAAATGTGGCATTAGCATATATGATTTGTGCAGAGCCATAACCACTTGGTGAGTTAACATTTCCTGAAGCTAGAAATTGGTCTTGTACATTTTTATATCAACTATACCCCACAACTGTACCCTAAATAACAGCAGAAAAGATAAAGCCTTTTATTTTGTCATGGCTTCAACTTGGGCATATAACACCGAAACTGTTGACAAAATAATGTATACTACAACTGTACAGAAAAATAGCTAGCAGCAGACACACCCTTGTAAACAGATAGGAATTCGTGGGTAGGGTTTAATAACACTGTCCACGTGCTCAGACTGCTGTGCAGTCACAGACGACAGGCCATATTTCCATTACACACTTCTTCCTTTCTCTACTTTTGCTTTTGTTTTGGTACCTTGTCTGTAACAACCAAAGAGTGTAAAGATTCTTAAAGGGAGAGGATGTTAAATCAGTTTGAAATCACAGGCTAGATGCCTGTCATTTATGAATAAGAACTGGATTTAGGAACCAGAAGATGAAATTTTTGAAGAGTTAAAGCTTTGGGGAATAAGGAAAAGTTTTAAAGCTGGAAGCAACTTTAGGGGCAGATTTCACCCCATCTCACAGCATTTCTCTATTCTGACACCCTTACAAATGATAAAATTACCTTTCAATAGAGCTTCATATATTTCCTATTCTACTCATCACCTTCCTAAATTATCTTGTTCTCTTTCCCACTTTTCCTCCTACTCATCAATTAAGAATAATGACTGTCAGAGAAAATGGAATATATGAAAAGTTATTGTTAAAATATTAATAGATGTCAGCATTCTAAGTTCATGCTTCCTAGTGTTGCCCCAGTGAGCTCCATTGTAGGAAAGCTACAATGGACATACTTTCCATTCCGATTCAGTACTTGAGGCTACACAAGTTCTCTTAAGATGAGAAAATGATTTCAACTTCATATAAATTCTCATAAAGCACAATACTTGCTGATTTCTTAAATTTCTTTTTAAATTTTATCTTCCCTGTACTTTCATTCTTTTCAAAAACGTATCTTGGATACACTTTCCCATTTTTCTTTCATATTCAAAGCTGAAAATAATTCATAGTTCAGTTTGTAAGGAATAGGGAAAATGTCATAGAAACACAATTTTCTTCCTAAGAATTTAACTTATATTGAAAATGCCCTGAGACATGTCGATTGAAAGCATGTAATTTACAGAAATCTAAGTTTTGGAAATCAGCCAGCACACTGCACCAACTATGTGGATCATCTTATTAAATAGCTTTTAACCTTTATGATTTATCGTGTTTGATTGCACAACTCTATAGCCCAGGGAGATATAGGTAATGTAAATTATGATGCCTGAGGAAACATCAAGAAAGAATAATTTCAAACAATGTAAACATTTCTCAAACCAACTCAAATACTTACTGTGAAATATGCAAAATACAGTATCCCAAACAGGATAGTTCAACCAACCCTGAAGCAGAAACCTACTAAACTCATTTGGAATCCCGTCAATTCACTGGTCAGCTTTAGTTCTTCATTACTTCAATGGTAAAATAAAATTTGTTATGTCTGTTATTCCAGTAGGGTTATACATTTCTTCAAGTGCTAATGCAAAACAATTAAGCAAGCTCTTATTAGTAGATGCTGTCTGTGAAAACAGTGGTGATCTTATTGCTTAAAAATCTTCAGAATATATTTTTCTAAGACACTTTAAGGACTATTAAGGTTATTAGAGATTTGTTGTTTGGTAGTTTGACAGAGCTATCAAGGAGACCTTTGAGTTTTCTCCTATCAATATGTCCTTTGTTGTCATGGTATTAAATTATTTGCAGAAAACAAACTAATTGTGTCACAATAGCTATGAACTCTTTCTGAAGACAGACTCTCCTAAATTCCAGAAGTTTCCATTACTTCAGATGATGCACTTAAAGTCTTTTGTGAAGCCTTGGGACTGCATTCTTGTTGATGGTGTTTGTGTGAATACAGTACTGCTATTCTTCTTCTTCTTGCTAAAGTAATTCAACTGTATCCACAGTTTCAATCCAACTTACATGGTAAATTGTACAGGAAAAGTTTGGTTTCTATCCACTCACATAGCAATGATACTCTTAAATAGTTAAACCTGGAATTTCTTGCTGGGAAAATACACAATAATGGAGCCTAAATATCTGCATTATCTAATCCCAGAGAGTGTTCAAATATTGCTTTCTTCCACTTTTTCTTTAGTTAAACTAGCTCAAATAAAGTCCCCAGGATTCAGACAGAACAATATAATATGAGAAAATGAATTGAGGGAATTGACAAATATAGAAAGTAATATTTTGCTAATTATTTTCATTAAATTGGCTAAGTCTCTCAGTAGAGAATTCTTCTTATTTAGTATCTTAAAGATGTAGCATCAAGTCTAGAAAAAAATACCCTGTAAGCAGTTCATATAAATCCCTAATCACATATGTAATTTTTATTTTTATCATGAGTAACATGCAAAATAAAAGAAAATATACTTAAACGTTTCTCTTACTTATTTTCTTTAATCATGAGAATCTACTTTAAAATAAGAATTAAAGTGGCTATACTTTTTTTTACACACAATCTAAATTTTTGGTTCACTGTGTCTTTCTTACCCACAAAGGAACAGAGCACGAAGCATTTTTAAGTGTTTTGGGTTAAGCTTGTCAATGGCTGAAGAACCTGTGCTTTGGCACATTGACATGGCTATAGCTTAATTATAATTATATAGCTTATGATTCTAATTATATAGCTTAATTAATTATAGTTTAATCAAAAACTCGTCTCTTAGGAATGAGTGATGACTTGTAACACAGGGATCTCATTGTGGCACAAGCATGTGGGAATATCATTCCCCTTCCTAGAACGAATTATATGTGAGTTACTGGGGGGAAAAAAAACACCGACACTAAAATATTAGAGCCATTAGTAACATTCCAAACATAAGTTCACATCTGTTAGTTTTTTGTGTGTGTACATTATAGTCCATTAAATAATTTCTAAGCTAAATTAGTTTTTGTTGATGTGAGCATTTTACAACAGTCCTTTTAAATTCCCATAGTGTTCTCCTCCCCAAACTCTGATGCTAGGCTCTCCTTCCAGAAAAATAATATGTGGACTTCTGGAAGGTTCAAAATGGAGAAAAGATGTGGGCTAGTTGAGGTTCAGACTTTCTCTCGGTGTTACATAGATGAACTTCAGCTTGTACTTTATTTGGAGATGAGGTTGAAAAGGGTCTTATATAGCCCAGGCTAGCCTAAAACTTGTGATACAGCTAGTATTGTCTTAGCTCCATCCCCCAAGCTCTGGGATTATATGTGTACAACACCCTGCACAGCGAGCTCAAACATTATCATTGTGTTTCTTCAAACTTTAAGGTGCTTCATAACATTTCAAACTAAAATGTTGGGAATTGCCATCAAATAGTTCTCTGGTTAGAGAAAGAACTATGTTGGAAATTCCTCCTACCTTACTTTCTTCATATATATATATATATATATATATATATGAAAGTATATATGTATATATGTGTATATATATACACACACACATATATATATATATTCACAAATGCAAAGAACAGTGTTGTACTTACTTCTGTTTGGTCGTGTGTGTGTGTAACTTCATTTATCTTAGCACCAACTGCATTTGGCACCAAGTGACTGCCCATTGCTCAATGAGTAATGATTGTGTAGTTTAAATTTTTAAACCAAAGTATTTACATAATGAAGAAAAGTAGTATATTTGTTCTCGTTACTTCCTAAGATGTTCATAGGGAGAACTGTCTCCATAGATACTCTCTTTATATTAATATGCATTTCGGTTCTTTCAGTGTTGAGCATTTGCAGTAATGCTGCTCTATATAATCGTGCATATATGCAAACACTGTTGTAGGAGAGACCCCCTGTAAGAGACATGCTAGATAGAAGGGTGTTTTATCCTCAATTGTTCTTACCTAAGTTTGGTTCAGCTTAGAGTGAATTTAGAGTTTTTATTCTTCCTCTGAATTACCTGTTAGCAATCTGATTTATTATTTATATCTTCTTCATATAAAGTATATATTTTAGCACTCCTTTATCTAAAATACATTTAAATATTATTCAAGAGGACTCACAGATGTCTTAAAGTTCATTCATGGATTTTCCAGAGTTTAGAGATTCTGACAAGTACAGAAAAAATCTATGTCCTGACTGAAAGTTCAGGAAGCAACTTTCAATAAAGGAAAGGAATGGTTCACAATTTTTATTTTGTTTCTTTTTTTCTCTGAGCATTACAGTTGCCTGTAGTTGTTTCTGGAGGGTTGAGTTCTCATGGTCTTTGGCTTGCCTATTGTTGTCCTTGTTCAGCTTATGTTGAGGCAGTCATGTTAGTGAAACTTCGTGGGCATAGCTTCTGAAATTCCTAGAAGACATAGACTCACAACAAACTCCCTGAACCTCTGGCTCTTATAGTCTTTGCACTCCTTCTTCCACAATGTTCTCTGAGCCTTTGGTGTGGGAGTTGTTTTGTGGATGTATTCATTGAGACCGGACTCCACAACTCTGCATTTTGATTGGTTGGAGTTTTATGAAATGGTCTCTCTTGCAAAGAGAAGTTGCCTTTTTGTGAGTGAGAGCCACACTTACCTGTGGGTGTAAGGACAAAAATGGAGAGAGTAGTTCAGGATTCTGCTTCTATAGTGAGGCAGTGGTTGTAGGTTCTCCTGCAAGATCCATGACTTCACTTCCCCTGGGGAGAGCACATCAGTTGGTTATCTAATATCAAATGGTCAGATCTGAAAATATACATACAAGTTACATTATACCGACTGAAGTCATATTTAGAAGTGTGTGTGTGTTTGTGTGTACATATATGCATGTGACAACAATTAATGAAAAAAGAGGCCATGAGTTTGAAAGAGAGCAAGAAGGGTATATGGGAGGATTCAGAGGGAGACAAAGCAAAGGAGAAATTATGTAACAATAATTATAGCCTCAAAAAATAATTAAAAAATTGTTGTCTTAGGGTAATTTCTAAATAAAATTCTCACTTACAATTTTAACCTGCTCTCAATAGAAACTCAGAGCCACTGTTGATGATGAGAACAAGAAGATAGTGGCAATCTCCAATGTCTGTTGCATTTCATTAGAGAGGCTTCATGTGCATTTGTGAGCCCGGGGAAAGGGCTTGTGTTAGTCGTTGTGAAAATCAAAGCTCTGTTCTGTGCGGACTAAGGAAAAGTTGAATTTGCCTTAAGAGAAGAAACTATGTCACCAGCACTTCTTGTGGCCTCCTCCTGTGATGCCCCATTGAGGTTGTCTGTAATCTCCCAGTTACTGAAACCTTCTTTCACTGTTCCAGCCAAATGGAATGTCCTCCAAGGCGCTTTCACCAACATCCCCAGGCTCATTGTTGGGATTCCTTTCTGCACATTCCTGCAGCACATACTTTAGTTGATATGCACCTAATATTAATTCAGCCATGTTCTCCAAGGAAGCAGCCCCCTTATTTCATTTATGTATTCCCTTCACAAAGAAGCACACCTAGCACTTTGCCTGAGGTAGATGTTTAATCAACCCTTGGTGCATGAATGAATATATAAACAGACAGTCTTTAAAGGATGTACAGAACATCAATCAGAAGAGACAGGCCCAAGGAGTGCTAAAAAATGAGGTAGTGATGGAGCAAAGCCTAGAATGGTAGAGGAGTCTTGACTTATGCTGCATTATAGGCCAGGCCATGTTGCTTATGATGTACATGTACAGGTAGACTAAAAGGGTAATTTTCAACACAAGAGTGCAAGTCCCAATAAAATATTTTGAACAACTTTTATGTGGACCTGTCACATAATAGGGAGTATTAGATTGACCTATAATCTAATAAAATGATAACTACTTTGGAGTGTTATAAAACACCAATTTTGCAAGTAAAATGAAGAGTACATATCTTAAAACACAATCTCAGGTACTAATGTTAATTTATGGTTTTATGGGATGGTCGTTTCCTTCCAAGTATTATTCCTTAGTGGCCTGATCATTACTTTAAAATGTGTAATGTGACATATTTTTTAATTATAGAAAGTGGAGAGAAAAAGGAGAGGAAGAATTGCTATTTTTCTTATTCACAGGTATAGCTCAGACATATGTGAGTGATAGGGCATGTCACTTCTGAAAGGCAACACTGAAGGTGAACTTTGAGCAAGGATTCCTGATATCCAAATCCAAGTTAACCTCTAAGTACCCAAGTTAGTTGAAGGGAAATGACAAAAAAGAATGGAGAGGGGAGGAAAAATTCTTCCCTCTGTTTGTCAAAATGACATTACATTTTATCAGATGTCTTCTTCCACTCATCATCCATTGCAAATTACTTGAAATTATAGCCCCTTATACTTCTCATGCACATGAACATGCACCAAACACACTCCTTAATTTACATATATGCATGTGTTGTGGAATATTAGTTGAAGATGTGTTACATTCATGTATGCTGTGGAACATTTGTTTAATGATGCAAAAAATGTGTTGCATTCTTTTATGTTGCATTTGTTTAACTCTGTGAAGCTGTGTTACTTTGCCTGTCTAAAATACCTGATTGTTCTAATAAAGAGCTGAATGGTCAATAACTAGGCAAGAGAAAGGATGGGGGTGGGGCTGGCAGGCAGAGAGAATAAATAAGAGGAGAAATCTGGAAAGAGAAGATTGAGAATAGAGAAAAAAGAAGGGAAGGGGGATTCTGGGAATAAACCACCCAGCCAAACTGCCAGACACAGAGTAAGAAGGAAAGAAAAGACATACAGAAATAGAAAAAGGTAAAAGCCCAGAGGCAAAGGGTAGACAGCATAATTTAATTAAAAAAAAAAGCTAGCTAGACATAAGCCCAGTTAAGGCTGAGCATTCATAAATAAGAAAGAATAAGTCTCTATGTCTATTTATTTGGGACCTAGGTGACAGGCTTCCAAAAGAGAAAAGAGTTAAAAAAAAAAAGACTACATGTACGATTATAAAGAAAATCTTAAATTCTAATTTAATGTGATAAGTTACCAGAGCACATCTGAGATGAATATCTTCCAGTGATTGAACCATAAAATAATAGGGTTAGCCAACACTTTCAAAATATCTACTTCACTACATATCTATATTTTCTTATATTAAATAAAATATGTACAATATGTATGGTTTATAATTTATTCATGGTATTGATCGCTACTGACTGTGGTTTGTGAGGTGAAAAAAATAACCTTTGTCATTTCTATAAAGATTGGAAATAAAATTTTAGAGTCTGTGCTCCACCATTATGTAATAGTTTAATGTGTTTATATTTATGTATAATATGTTTATTTATATTTATTTAAATTTTATTTATGTTTATTTATATCATTACCAGTTTAATAGTTTATATCATTAATAATAATTAATATCCACATTAATTCAGTCATTGTTTTGTCCTACATTAAGGTTCTATTTTACTTTTAAATTTCTCCATTGATAACCACAGTTTCATGGAATCTATGAAGCCCGTGGTTGCAACTTAAACCAAGTTTCTAAGTGAATGGGGTTTGGGGTGATTTTGCATATAAAAGGACCTTCATCACTTCTGTAGGTTTTGGACTTTCATAGTGGGGGAAGAGAGGTAGTATCAGAGATGCTCCAAATACCTCACAATATGCAGTCCAGTCCTCTTACAACCAAGATAGATTTAACTTTAAATGTCAGGTGCAACCAACACTGCTGTAAACTGATATTAGAAATCATTTACTCTTCATCTAGAGCTTCGCACATCCTGTCGTTAATAAGGTAAGCAGGAGCATCACCACAGTTATATAGCAAAATCAGTCAAGTAAGCACAAAGGTAGTTTTCAGTTACAGATATTTTTGTATCTAGTCCCTCCCCCAGCAATTCATTTGTTCAAAGTAAGTGTGAAATTTCTGTGAAACTGGAATTTAGTTCTTACATTACAAGCTCTAAACCCATTATAATTTAGGTTAACCCTTTCATGGCACCCAACAGCGCTGCAGAGCTCAGCAAGGGCATCTAAGGACGATGATGCTATTAAAATATCAGAGCAATAATAATAATTATACATGCTAGATTACAACATGCAGAAGAATACTGGTTCTGATTCTCATCCTGTCCTCCATATTATTGTTTTTCTGCTTGGAATGTGACAGCTGAGTCTGAGGTCCATCAGCAATATAAAGAGAATCATTACTCTGACCTTTAGAATTCATTTATATAGAAAAATCATTTGCCATCCGTATGCTAAAAATCATTACATTCATAATTATTTCTGTTGGAAGTCAAAAGTGTGCACCTAACTTATATTCTGTATATCTCTTTTGATATCTGCTTTAAATTGTTTGATGTAGAAATGCACAATTACACTCATTGTGCATTTTATGCTCAGTTTTTAAGATTCTATATATCAGGATTATTTGGTCAAGAGATATTTTTATATCCTTTGTTTATCCCATTGTATTTTCTTTCCACTTCTATTGGATTTTTTTTAAAAATTTTGGCTCATAGCACTTTATAAAAAGTGCTTTAATTATACCCTGCTCCTCAGGCATAAAAATTTGTGTTATTTTATGTCATATTTTTGCTAGCAATTATAATTCACCAAAGTATCTTGAATGTTCAGAGCACATTTAATATATATAGTTCTCACCCAGTTAAAAGCAGGTACAGACATGACATGGGCTGACTATAAAAGCACATACTTGGATAGGGGGGTGACTCTGTTGGTTAAGTGCTCACCATGCAAGTGTGAGCATCTGTGTTAAGAAGAAACTAGGTAGGATGGTTCATATGAGCACTTGTAATCTGTAATATCAGCACCAGGAAGGTGGGGGGTTACATATCCCTTGAGCTTCCTGACCAACTCAACTACTTGTTGAGTTCCAGTCCACTGAGAGTTCATCTCATTAAAAAAAACTGCATGGCACCTGAAGAGAGACACTTGAGGTTGTCCTCTATTCTTCACATAAACACACCCATTCATACACATGTGCAGTTGCATGCACACACACACACATATATATATATATATATATATATGCATGCACATGAATAATCATGCACATACACATGCATATTGTGCACAGCCACAGTCTACTGCTTTAGATTGCATTTTCAGCCTCTTGGTGGAATATGTGACAGTTGTTATTTTCAATAGTTCCCAATAATCTGTAGACCACAAAACTCAATAATTTAGTCCATGACTGTTGCAGGAAGAAAACTGCAGGAGATTTCTAGTAAGTTGAACTCAATTTTCAGATTTGGTAGTTTAAAGATGAAAGGCTTTTTCCTCAAGGTGAAAACGGAGTCACTCAGGATGGCAGGTGCTTCAGTTCTTGCTGCCCCCTCCTCTCAAAGATTAAGACATCTCTAGGAGTTAGGATGCTAATTCGTCACCAAATCACAGTGCTCTTTGCAGTTACTGTATCTCTAGCAGGTTAGACATGTTAGCTCGTCCACAGATGCAAATCTTTCATCTTTCTCTCAGATGAACCTAGGAGTCATATACACTTAATAGATGCAAGTTGATGACTGTAGCCAACTCAAAAACTGATTCTAAAGTAAGCACTATTATGGCTCCCTGTGCCTTCCAAAGTACTTCTGTTCTGAATCTGAGGAGCAGGGTTCCTGTCTGTGACTGTTGGCCTTTCTCTGTCGTCCTTATTCTTGTTATGGGTCTTATTTCTTTTGTCTGTTCTCTCGTGAGCATCTTGTCCTGGCTAATTTCAATCTGGTATTGTCACTATAAGATGCGATCCATGAATTTTCAAAACAATTACAGCAACACTTGGCCTTGTGGTCATTCGAAATGAAAGGGGGTGTTTTCTGGTATCATTTGTAAATCAGAGAGCAGAAATAGTTCTTCATCTCACTGGAGAGGGAAGAGAGGCTTAAGCTTTTTCTTTCCTGGAGTTCTATGCATGAACTATCATGAAATGTGTTTGCTTTTAGGTTGTTTTCTCTTCATGAAAGTAAATAACATAAGAAGACAAAGTCCATGTTCTCAACACATGCAAGTTATAATGAATCTGAGGGAGCAAGAAGAATATCTCTAAGTTTCACGTTCATAAGTTCTTTCTGATTTTCAAAGCTATTCATCTGATCAGCAAGATCGAAAGGGTGCCACCATGTTCAAATGATAAATCATTTCACTAAAGTCCTTAAGTGTCAGGCATTGATATTAGATACAAAGTTTAAAACTGCTTGTTCCTTTCTCTGCCACACTTGTGCTCTGATCATGATAATAATACAAGATATACTTCAGATTCACGCAACCTTAAATCCTGTCATGAATCCTGGCATATGCAGAACACATTAATATTCTATAAGGGTAGAAGAGAAAAATAGTCTCTGAAAAGAGCAATGATCAATGTTTTGGGAAAGGCCTTTGCTTACTTCCCTTTACCTTGTGAAAGATTCGCCTCATAGGAATCTAAACTCTGCAAACTGTTTGCATTTCCTGGTCCACCTTGGAATCAGTGTCAGTTGTCAAAGGAAGGTGGTTTTTGACCAACAGGAGCATTTTGAAAGGTACACCCTGACATAGATGTAGGTGAAATGACAATTCACCGTTATATTCAAGTGCCTCACTATTATAGAACAATGAAAAAAGCAAAAGGGGAAGTCATAGGCTTCCTGTGGCTTGGTTGACCTGCACCTATGCCTGGCCACAACTTGAAATACATGGTGAAAATTTCACATTCAGGAGCCTAATACAGAAAACCTAATGGTATCATGAATTAGAACAGTTCACTCAATGTTAGTGTGCATATCTAGGATCACACATCTAAAACTCCAGCATTAGAGCTGGTGTGCTCACTTGTAGAACACTTGCCTAGCATGCCCAAGGCCCTAGGTTTAATCCCTAGCACTGCAAAATGCATGAAATAAATCTAAAACATAAAACATTATTTCTTCTTTTATGATCCTCTGATTTATATGGTTTAATGTCAAAGGGAGTAACAACTGCAGCATGTGGGAAATGAGAAAGTTTTAAGGTTATTTTAACAGATACTGAGTGTATAATGAACAATTTTATGTATGCTTTCATTATTAAATTCCAAATGAAAATATACTCTCATTGTTTCTGTTTAGTATCCTGTTTTTTGGAGGGGGGGGGCAGTTTGAGACAGTGTTTTTCTGTGTTACAGCCCTAGCTGTCCTAGAACTGGCTTTGTAGACCAGGCTGGCCTTGAACTCATAGAAATCTGCCTGCCTCTGCTTCCACAGTGCTAGGATTAAAGACGTGTACTACCATGCCCAGCTAGTATCCTGTATATTAACAGTAGTAAAATTGTTAAAATAGTTTGTGCTACATATTTTCCCCTTAGATTCTTATTCCCAGAGACACGTATAAAGAGGAAGTAGCCTCCTTCACCAATTGCATTTTAGAATAGGAATTTTGTCAAGATTTTTATTCCTTTTGTGTGTACTATGCAATTAATAGTTAACAGTGAAAGGTGGCATCCACCAGTAAGGTGGATGTTCAGAAAGTCCCAAGATGGTTTTATTTATGGTCTGCAGATTGCGTTAGCTTTACCCTTTAGCACCACCTACTGGACGAAATAACATCTGCTTATGTGTTTCCACTACAGATTAAATTAGCCCCTTCATGCTCTATACCTATCTGCGATTTTCCTTGTGGGCACTCACCCAGAAACTTTTCCAACTTTAAACAACTTCATAAGCATCATAAGTCAAAGTGTCTGAGAGTTTCATTGATACTATTGCCAATGAAAATATCAAAATGATTTTTCTTTATAATTAGCACATTCGAGTTTTACGTATTTAAAGAGAAGGATGTGATGTGTCAACATATGTACATAATATGTTCGGATAGAATCAGAGTAATGGGAATTTCCATTTTTTTCATAACTCTTTCATGCTTGCCAGCTCCTCTCATCCAGTTCTTTATAAAATATATGGCAGGATATTGTGAACTCCATCATCCTGTTCCATTCAGCACTGGAAATTATCCCTCTTATCTGTTTTTCGGTATTATCCCTCCACTCTTCCCTCTTCCTCTTAACCTTTCTAGGCTACCGTAATTACTATTATATTTTCACATTGACCTTTTGTGGGAAGAGCATATGGTATTTGTCTTTCTATGGTTGTAAAACCTTAAAATTTTTTCAAAACACCCTGACTACGAACAGATATGAAAAGTATTTTACATTCTTAATCAAAATTATCCTTTTCATGTTTTAATTATTTATTACATTTCTCAATAAAGCATGAATTGACCTGTTCCTTTTTTTGTATCAGATTAATAAACACTGGTTTAAATTAGATTGACTCCCAAATATAGCTAACCATGTTGTGAATAATTCTTTTTTTTTTTTTTTTTTTT
>CABHPH010123011.1:0-22576 GCA_902168325.1 Peromyscus nudipes
GGAACACCCTGCTTCAGGGGGGTTGGCATCCAGTTCTCAGCTCAGTCTAGCCCCTCCTTCACTCTGCATACCTCAGGGCCGTGCCTATAGCAGCCTCCCCTGCTGACCCAGCTCTCACCAGCTCCAAGGCTGTCTCCAGAGGGCCTAGCCAGCCCCAGGTCCTCCCAGCAACTCTGCTGAAATTGGACAGAAGCCATCCAGATGGCCACCCTGGGCTAAGACAGCCCATCCCATCACAGAAGAGAGGGCAGCATGCTATTAAACTGTCCACTGTGCACCTGCTGTGGAAGAAGACTTGCCTGGCCTATAAATAGATGCCATTTCCTGTGCCTGGCTAAATACCTAGACCTTGCCTCAGGTTCCTGACAAAGGACTGGGCTTTGACCTTTGTATGGTATCCCAGGTCAGGACCCTGAGGATTCTGGGGGCTGTCATCAGTCCTACCCAGGTATGTCCTGGTCAGCCACATGACATCTGTGTTTACCTTGGAGATCAGTGCCTCTGACCTTCTGTCTTTGGAGACCTCCTTCCAGATGGCTGGGAGCATGAAATGACCAAGGGTCATGAAGCTCTTGCCTCTGGCACTTCTCTCATAAAGGCCACGGTGAGGAGAGGGAACCAGGGCTCTTCCGGTCTCTTCAGGTAATTCTCCTGACTTCATGGCACTGCTAATACACAGAGACCACCCAGGCAACTGTCTTGCCTAGTCACTGGGGTGCTTCTAAAATATCCTATCTCCAACCAGATGCCACAAAACTTGAGGCTGAGTGCCATGGTCTGACTGCTGGGCACCTCCTGTTGGCAGCCAACCTCACAGAGCATGCCCCATGAGGATATATCAGTCTTAACATCCAGATTGAAACAGGTCCTGTTGGGTATATTGATTGATTGGTTCATTCATTCATTATTTCATCATTTCCAAATCATTTGTAAGTCATTTGCCATGGATTGAGTGAATGCCTAGACTGAAGCCCCTGGGGCACCTGACTCAAAGAGCTTCCAGTGCAAAGAGGCTGGGTCAAGTCAACCAACCTCTTCCTTGGGAGGTGGTACCAGCTGCTGGGGATGTGACCGTGGGGTCTCCCAGAAGAAACTGAAGTGGGTGGTAAAGGATAAACACCAGACACTAGAACCAAACTGGCCTTGCCAACAAAAAGGGACTTGAAGGCAGGTGAACACAAGCCAGGCCACCTTAGTGACTGAGACTGGGAAGAGAGAGGAGGCACAGAGAACACAAATGCCAACCGCTTGGCAGCCTGGTGCACCTGCCTGGGCAAAACCAAACCTGACCGAGAACAGAGCTCCTCCAAGTTCACACACCGCTGCAACAGTAGACGCTAGGCCTGAGACTGTCCTGAACCTGGAGGCCGTCAGTCAAGTCAGGCTGCCGAGCAAGGGTGATGCAGTGGAACAGAGGCAGCAGGCAGAGGAGTCTACCAAGATGTCTGCCGGCTTGCAAGCCCTACTTGGTCTCCTAGGAAGTCGTCAGAAGGCAAAAGATGAAACCAAAGTGAGGCGAACACATGTCAAGACAGCTCACTTAACGGAGTTACGGATGGTCCAACAGGATCTGGATGCTGACTGGGGCACTGAGTGTGAAGAGCTGCACTGGCAGGGTCTCAGCTGCTGGGGGTTGACACTCCGCCACAGGGAGATGATAACAGAGGAACTAAAAGATACAACGAGGGCAAGTGGAGAGAGGGTATACACAGTAGCAGCTCCTTCTCAGACATGGTGAGGTGTCTCCCCTGAAGTCTGGCAGAGGAAAGATGGCTCGGAGCCAGTCTTGGAAAGGGTGGAACAAAGTGTCACAACAGGCAGAGAGGATGCAGGGAGCACAGGGGCCCCGAGGCAGGAGAGGCTTGGCAAATTGGAGTCTGATTTAATTGTACTCGCATGGGAAGTCGATGGTTTTAGGCAGCAGAATGATTTGTTCTAAATTATGTATTTAAAAGATAATTCTGAATGGGGTGTGCTGGCACCTCCCTTTAATCCCTGCACTGGGGAGCAGAGGCAGGTGAATCTCTTAGTCTAAGGCCAGCCTGGTCTACACAGTGAGTTACAACCTGGCAAAGGCTATATAGTGAGACCCTGTCTTTAAAAATAAAAAGTAGAAGATTTTTCTGAGAGGATGGGTTAGGAGGGACAATAACCTAAATGGGAAAGCCAGGGGAACAGGCCTAAGGGTGGCTTTAAGAAAGAAGACCCCCCGGCAACCTCCTCTAAGGGTGCTGCAAGACAGCGCCCCCGCCCCCGTACCCCCTCCACCCCTCGCCTTTGCAGCAGGAACAGGAGGCCACTGTGTCAGCCCAGGCAAGGGATGGTGTTTGATGAGAGCAGAAGCAGCGGAGACGGGGATGCACGGGGCCAGGAACTGCTGATTGGCTGAGGGAGGGAGGAAATCAAGGAGGCAGGTCTGCCATCTTCAACACCGTGGCAGGGCCCCCTGCACCGCATCTCTCTGGGATAGTGGGAGTGCCCGAGACTCTGACATACAGCAGTCCTGTGAGCTGTCTAGATGCCAGGACGGTGACAAAAGAGAGATGGGAGAGGGTCCTTTGCTGGGACACTGGACACCAGGCACTACAGCTTCTCCACCTTGAGAGCAGAGTTCCATGGGATCGAATGAAGAGTTCCCACAGCCCTTCCTTCCTGTTGGTAAACCAGGCACGTCTGTAGGAGAGAATAGTAACCACAATCTTGGAGTTTTGCCCGGGGATGTAGTCAGATGGCAGAAGACTCTGGATACCGTTGGGGATCCCTGTCCAGAGAGGCACCATGGGACGTCCCACATGACCTCCACTACCATGGAGCCCATTCATCCTTCAGGGTTGTGTCCTGGAGCAGAGCAGGAAAACTTCCTGGTCACACTTGGATAGTAAGATCCCCAAGCCCTGTTTTCTACATACACCTCAGTTGGAGAGAGGTCATGGCCAATGAGTTGGGTTTCCCATCGGAAGTGGGATCTGCAGATGTCCTCTGAGAGAAGCCAGAGCTTCACCCTGTCCTCAGGAGCAGCTGACTTGGATGGCTTCCTCATGCCCGTAGGCTTCTGAAAGCCAAGAGCCCAAACAGTAACATGATCCCGTGCGTCCTCCCTGGAAATCCGGCCGGGGAGGCCCTGAGTATTGGTGTCCCAGCTCCATAAAAGCAGTGCCCAAAAAACATAACCTGACCCCTATTAGGGGAAGAAGCCCTAGCATCGCCACCACTGCCTATGGACATCTTTGGGGACCACAGTACAGCCCCCAAGATATTGATGGAGACCAGAGAACAGCAGTCTCCACCTCCAGCTGTCTTTTCTCTGCCCTAATGAGAACATTTCATCCATTGACTCAGCTCACTCAGGAGTCACTGAGCCCGGAGTTTGTACTAGAATGCAAACTCCTGCTTTCCCAAAGTCATTGGAAGGCAGTGCAAGCTTTGAACTTGCATCTCTGGCTCAGTAGCTCCCTGGCCCACAGCATCTCAGGTCAACAGGGGCCACAGCAAGAGCCACAGATGAAAGAAACTCTGGCTGTCAGCGGGAGGCCACGGAGCTCCTGAAACAGCGAGGATGTTACATGAAGTGAGTCAGGACACGGCTGCAGGGAGAGGCAAAATAAATACAAACCCTCAGATGTTCCTGACCCTGGGAAGGATGGATGGGACAAGCTACCTGCGCTGAGCTCAGGTCCCTGCCCATCTCAGGGAGCACAGTTAAAACCACAGAGGCTTGCCAGGTGTGGTGGCACATACCTTTAATCCCAGAACTCAGGGGTTGAGGCAAACGGATCTCTGAGAGTCTGAGACCAGCCTGATCTACACAGTTCCAGGCAAACTAGGGCTACACAGGAGAACCTGTCTTAAACAACAAACAAACAAACAACAATAAACAAACAGGCAGAGGTTCCTCTGGGGATCCCAGCCAGACACCTGCTGAATCTGCCTTGTGGGATAGGCAGGCATGGGCAGGGTTAATACTTGGTTGTTAACTGAAAGGGGGTAATGAGAGGCCCTCACCCTGACCTCTCTCTTTCTGACTTTCAGCCCATGACACGGGTCTTGTGACCCTACAAGTTGCCTTCAACAATCAGATCATCTCCAACTCGGTGGTGTTTGAGTACAAAGCTCGGGCTCTGCCCACCCTCCCTTCTTCTCAGCACGACTGGCTGTCATTGGACGGTAAGAATGGTCTTCTGGTCACCTTGTTGGGTACAGAGGGAGAAGAGTTGGTGCATAAACGTAAAAGTTATAAATGTATAAATGCTGGAAGAGAGGGGCAGGAAGGGGTGTCAGGGTCAGCCAAGGGAGGACCTGCTGAGTCCTCCCATAGGACTGTGAGTATATACCATTGGCTAGCCTGTGTCTGGTCACTGGCTCACCTCATCTTAATTCAGCCTCTCTTGGGGACAGATGAAATATGTGAGGCTGGCTTGTGGCTGTCACTCCTGTCACGGTGTCCAGGTAGTTCAACAAGCTCCTGGGAGTTGTGAGGGCCCCAGCAGCAAGTCCAAACAGCTACTATTCCCCTAGTGCTGCTTCTGTATTTGCTACAGGAAGAAGAGGGGGTCCTGGAGGCACAGCCCAGCCCCACACCTCCTGGAAAGAAGAGCAGTGTGGGTGTTGTGGGAGCACCTCAGGCCCAGGCTTTATTCAGATTCAGAGGTTTGGGTGGCCAGGCTGTGTACCTGAGATAACTAGCCATGCCTCCTCCCAAGCTTGACACTCCCGTCATCGAAGCTTCTTGGCTGTTTTGGTTTAAGCCTCTACCCTGTGCAGCTTTTAAGACAGGCCTGAGCTCATGACTGTAGCTGGAAGTATACTGCAAAGGAGGTGGTAGGATTTGCTAGCCATGGAGGAGCAGGGGCTTCCAGAGTTGGTGGCCTTGGCCTTGAATTGATGGGCAGGCTTCTTTCACCCGGGGGCAACAAAATCTCTGCAGGAAAAAAATGGCAAAGACAAGCTAAGGGGTTCCAGGATTAGAGGCTGCCTACCTTCCCCTACCTGGGCATGATGCAAGATGCCCTAGAGCTGGCAAGCCGTGGGTGGAGTTTTTCGGAGAGTGCAAATCCAAGACCTAGGCCTAAGTATCTGGGGAGGTCATAGAGGCAACAGTCTATGGGGTACCTTTGTTGGAAGCTGCAACAATCCCTGGGTGTTGAAGGGCTGAGTACCACTCACACACAGTAATCATCCTGCCTTCTGATGTCAGCCTTCCTCCTATTGGCTGCTGGTTCATACCCTATGCATACAGGGCTTTCTAGAACTCAGTGTTCAACCCAACCTTATCCCTGCCCCTGCCCCCACAGCCACAGGATGCCTGGCTGCCATCCTGGCCCATGAACTCTCCCGGAGGTGGTTTGGGGTCAGCAGGCCTCTGCACCCTGGCAGCACTGCCTGGGAGCACCGTGCTTGTCTTGGCAGCATCCCTGGCTGAGGCTGGAGCCAGTATGAGCTGATGACCTGCAGAATGTAACAGAGAAGGGCAGGGTGACCAGGGGCTCCTGTTCAGGAAATCCGGTTTCAGCTTTGCAGAACAAATGGGGAGTGGAAGCTCTCCCAGAGTGACCCAGTCCACCTTACTAGAGTAGAACCTAAGGATGCTGGGACCAGTGTAGGGCCTGTCTTGAAAGCAGAGTCTCAGGCTAAGCAATGCCCACAAAACATTTGCTGGTCCCTGGAAGCCCAGAAAGTCGGGTCTACCTCTTGGTGCTTATGACTAATGGAAGCAGAGGGGGATGCCGTGAGAGAGATGTAGCCTGACCACCTCATAACAAGCACACCCCTGGGTCCTAGGCCACATCAAACCTTTTGGGCGTGAAGCTGCCGAGCTGGGCACCTGCTTCCCAGCAGCCTCCCGCTCCAAGACTGAGTTATCGCTTCTGCAGGCCTCCATGCTGAAATACCCCCAACCCCTTGGCACAAAACAAGAGAGAGAGCACCAAGACCCTGGCATCTGAGCAACATTGGCTTTGTGTTACCATCCAGGACCCCGTCAGAACCCTAGCTCCACACATAGGGGAGCCACTCTGAGGGACCAGACTGGTCCTACTTGGTTGGAGAAGGCCAGCCTGCTGTCCATTAAGGCCCAGAACCATTACAGAAGGACCTGGTGACGTTCCTTTCCCTTTGTTCTTGGCCAGAAGTTCTTTCAAGTAATGAAAGGGGAGAAGAGGTGGGGTCTCCGGGACTGTGAGACCCCACCTGGCTGGGAATCCGGGAGCTTCCCCGGGGCTTCTAGATCTCCTAAATGAATGTGCATGGCGTGCCCACCTTTTTACCCGTCTGATGGTCCGTGGGGGAGGGGAGCAGCCCCGAGACCGCCAGGGGCATAATCTGCCCCAGTGCTGGAGACAGCTGAGGCAGCCAGCAGGAGGGCGGGGGTCTCCTGGCCTCCTGCCAACCGGTTGGCTTGGCAGTGAGCTTTGTGTGGAGGCAGATGCTGCAGCGGCCGGGCGGTGGTAAGCTTCTCCCTTCCCTCCCTCTCTCTCGTCTCCACAGCTCAGTCCCTGCCTCGCCACGGTCATTGGGCACCTTCTCCATCACAGCTCACCAGACAGCGGGGACGTGTGTGCAAAGGCGGGGGTGGGAGCGAGGAGACTGCAGCGCCCGGAGATTTGGGGCAACGAGGGCGGGAAGCGCGCGTGGTTCACATACTCGCCTCCCCAACCCCCAAAGCGATAGCGTGCGCGCAGCCGCAATGCAGGGTCTCTTAGCGCAGTGGCTGGTGACGCGGGTCCCAGTGGGGTTCTAGTGCACGTCAGCTGCCGCAGAACGGCGGGCGATCATAGGAAGAGTGCGAAGCCCTTCCTAGCAGGGGAAGGGGACAGGGATGGGCAAAATCGCCAGGATTGCGGGCTGGTAGTCTTGCTATCCCTACTGGCATCGTCCTCCTCCGACTCTGGGGAGCGTTCTTTGTCCCTCCCCTGCCTCAGAGCCGAGGACTATTTGAGGATGAGAATTTCTGCCTTTACCGATTTTAAACAATGGACTTGTTTACCAGATTCAAGGCCAGAGGGGGGCGCCTGGTCCGCAGCGCAGCGCACTAGCGCGCACGATGCGCGTGCACGCAGCAGCTGCGGCTCCGCCTTTGTCCTCGCTACAATCTTTGTCCCCGCCGCAGTCTTTGTCCCCAATGCTCGGTCTTTGTCTGCTATGCAGCTTTTGTGTGCGCAGCCCCGCCCAGCAGAAAGCGATTTTCTTCTAGGTGGGGTCCGATGGCGCAGACACTTCTTGGCCCCAAACCTCCGCTAAGACAAGACCAGCAGGCAGGGAATGGGCTTGCGGAAAGAGGAGGCGCAGATGAGGCAGCAGAAAGCGTTCTGTACTGCCACGCCCTCTCAAGACCTAGGGAGTCTCTCCAGACCAGTTTCACCACTGGGCGCTGGGGACAAAGCCATGTCTGCTGAGACCCTATTGCACAAGGCAGCCTGTGGTAGTGTGCAATACCTGGTTGTGTCATGAATGTGTTCATGGACGCCAGTGCGTGCAGAGAGGACTAAGGAAAACCGAGCGTTAATCCACCCCAGTGTTCCAAAGCTCCGTGGGAGGAAAGGCCACTTGAAGGCTGAGCAGGCAAGCATCAGCCAGGCTAAGAGGGATGAGAGGAGTATCCCGGGAGGAGAGGAAAGCCTCCATCTTTGTCTGTCCAGACTCTGGATACTGCCACTTTCACCGTTTCTCCCTGAGGTCCAGATCCAGAACAAGTGTCCCAGGTCATTTGCACCCTAGGACCCCAAGACAGTCAGAGCAATAGGACCTGCAAGAGGGCACCGCTCCGGGCTGGATGTAGGGAAGCCATGAGGTTTGTTTCTCAGGACACTGGGTAGGGCTTCTGGGAAGTGTCTCCTCTGTCTGCCAGAGCTGTGCCAAGAGCTAAGGCTATCTCACCTGTATTTGTGTTCACAAAGAGAATAAGCCCAGGCTATTCACCGCTCCAACCCTGGAGCTGAGGACACGGTAGGCAGACACTCATCTGGCCACAGACATTGGGGTACCTCTAGGTGACCTCTGTCCCTGGAAGGGACAATGAATGGAATTTGAGTGTCTTGTCTTTTTTCCCTGTAACCATCTGATTCTCCCAAAAGGTGGGCTGAGAAGATTCACAGGCTCCCTGCCCCCACTCCTAACCCTGCTGTCTCCTTGAATATCCCTAAGCTGCTTAGGTTGTTCGCTGCTTCTCTGACAGCTGACAGGACTGGAATGAGACATGGATGCAGCTCCCCTGGGCTGGTCACCTGGACAAGCCTGATGACTTCACCCTAGGGAGGGAGGGACCTTGTCATCTCAGGCAAGGAGGAAGCTGGGGTTGGGAGGTATCTGCTTCCCATGCCAGCTTCAAGCAGGCTAGAAGTCTCCTTCAGCTCACAGGGCAGAGGAGATTATTTCCTGACACACATACCCAAATACCCCTCTCCCAGCACCCTGGCTTTGGCCTGGCGTCTGGAAGACCCAGATCCTGTCTAGAGAGATAAAAGAAGAGGCAAGGCCTGGCCTCCTAGTTCCGTCTGGTCTGACCTGCCCTCTGTGTAAACAGATGGGTTTGCAACTGCCTCTGAGCCGTAATATTGCTGTGAGCAGGTCTGGCCCTGGCATGTGGTCCCTCCTTGCTGGCTTCTAACTCCAGCCTGTGCCCACGAGGGTTGGGGGTCACATATATGTAGATACACTGCATATAATCCCAAGAGTATAGAAACCTAGGGATCTTGAGACCTGTGTGCAGTCTGGCTGTGGCACAGGCCCCTGAGAGGCCTCTGGGACACTTCTTCACAAGACAGAACTCTAAGGACTTTCTGATAAGTGGACCCAGGTCCTCCTAGACCAGTCTGTATTCCCCACTGTCCAGCCCACCTTGCCATTATTCATCTTCATGGGGCCTGCTAGGTGACAGGGAAGAGAACAGATATGGGTAAGCTGAGACCCAGATCACTCCAAAGGTGTCATTTCCCCACACCATGGAGGAAAAGACAAAAGTTAATTTTGTAAATCATAGCACAGAATACAATATTCACGAGAATTTGTTTGTTTGTTAAGAAGGGTCTCACTGTGTAGCCTTGGCTGGCCTGAGACTCACAATGTAGACTAGGCTGGCCTAAACTCATAGAGACCTACCTGCCTGCCTCTGCCTTCCAGCACTAGGATTAAAGGCGTGTGACACCACTACAAGATTTTTTAAAGAAAAGATAGCAATGATTAATTGGTTAAAGCCTGGAAAGCCAGAATCATTCTGTCCTGACTCTAGGGACCCTAGACTAACTGTCACCAGAACTGGCCAGTGAGTAAACAAAGGCCAGTGAATGAATAAGGACCCTACCTGGAGCTTTCCGAGTCTATCTGGAGTGGGCTTTGAGCAAACTAACGCTTGTTGTATTCGGGTCTCTGAATGCTTTTGTGTATAGCAGTGACCTTGGGGACATAGGTGGCGGCAGAATTGGTTTGAGTCAGTCTTACACTAGGGTCTTGGAGCTGAGTGGCAAGAGGGGTGTCCTCTCTGAGCCCAACCAGTGTCTTGTTCCGTGTGCCTCCTCATTGTCGGTTCTTCCTGTTCTTCGTGGGGTCCGCATCACGGGTTGTGGGGAGCTAGTTTCCTCTGACCAAAAGCAGCTTGGGTGGGATGGTGCATTTGTTTGGTTTATACTTTCAAGTCACCATCCATTATCGTGGGTAGTCCAAGCAGGAACTCAAGTAGGAGCTTGAAGCAGAAACCCTGGAGGAAGGCTTCTTGCTGGCTTATGTTTAGTTAGCTTTCTTTACAGCCCAGGACCACCTGCCCAAGAGATGATGTTGCCCACAGTGGGCTGGGTGCTCCTACATCAATTGTCAATCAAGACAGTCCTGTACAGACATGCCCACAGGCCACTCTGATGATCTGGGTAATCTCTTAATTGAGAGTCCTCTCTCCGGTGACTCTAGGCTGTGTCAGGTTGGCACTTAAAGCTAACTAGGGCAGGGATGCAGGTCTGCCTGCTTGGGCCCTGTGCTCTGTTGCATGCTTTCTTAGCACTGAGGGTGAGAATCATGTCAGCATCCAGATGAGGGAGCATCTGGGCTTTTGAGGATCCTAGTCAGCCATCTGTTGCCCCTGTACCTGGGACCAAGGGAAAGTAGCTTCCTGTTGTTTACATCTAGGGCCACACTAAGTAGATTTGTACAGAGCTCCTCTCTGTGACTAGAACAAGTCTCCTTGGAGCTGCCTTGCCTTGCCTTCTTGAGACAATAACAAATGGTATCCTGCCAAAAAGGGTCATTTAGGAAAAAGGCCAGCCCCTACAGAGGCCAAAGAAACAAGCATTGCTACCTCAGCCCAGCTACTTGGGTAGAAAGCAAAGAATATATTATGGAGGAAGCTAGAGAACCTGGTAGGTACAGGCTGCATTGTGGACCTGGCCTCCAGCCACTGGGGGATGAGCTGGCTGTCTTCCAAGCCTGTGGGAGAGAGGCGCTGACCCCGCAATGGGCACCATCAGCCACTCCTCTTTGACTACTGAATTATTCTCCTATGGCTACTATATAGTTACCAGAAATGGCACAAATGGATGTCTGAGGTCCAGGGCAGCAGGGCCAAGCTCCCCTCAGAGGATGTAAGGAAAAGTTCCCTGTCTTCTCGCTCAGTGGCAGATGGCTGTTAACATCCTTTGTCACCCAATATAGTGTGGCAATATAACCCAGTCCCTGCCTCCACTGTCACGTGGTCATCTTCCTTCGATGTGTCTCTGCTTTCTTGTAAGGAGCCATCTAGTCCACTGTGATGTCATCTTGGCCCTATTTCCAAATCAGATTACATGCTGAGGTTCAGGTAGCAACCCAGCGCACCAGCTCTTGAGGACTTGTGTCCAGGGGCATCCAAAGAGCACAGCAGTGGTTTACATGAGATATCCTCCCTAGCCTCTGGCATTTGAATGCTTCAGTTGGTAGAGCTGTTTGGGGAGGCTTAGGAGGCAACAAGGAGGCCTTGTTGGAAGAAGTGTGTTACTGGGATCGACTTTGAGGTTTTAAAAGCCTGTACCATTCCCAGTGTGCACTCTGCTTCCTTGTGGTTGAGATGTGAGCTCCCAGCTCTTCTGCCAGCATGTCTGCTTGGTGCCATGATGATGATGGACTCTTATTCCTCGAATAAACCCTTCCATGAGTGGTCTTGGTCATGGTGTTTGATCACAGCAACAGAAAAGCAACTAATAGGAACACCCAGTGTGGTCCTCGCACCCTTCAGCTGTGCTGAAGCTGAACTGAGCTGCAGAGAACACAGATGCCTCAGGAAGGCTTGCTCTCCGTGAGACTCTGACTGGAGGTGGTGAGGTATGCAGCAGGGTGCAGCCCCACACCTAGAAGGCAGGCCTACCAGCAGCCTGTGAAGGAAGCACAGCTTCACACAACAGTGACCATGTATTTTACAGACACTGGTATGTTCTTGAAGAAAGCAAGCTACAGCTGGGACAGGGACAAAACAGGCACTGGCATCCAGTTTCTGACCCCCCACCCCATCCATGTACCGTGGACATGTGGACCAGCATAGCCCTTGCCAAGGTCACAGGTCTTTGTTGACCACGTGATCCTTAGGTCCTATGACCCCTGCTGATTGGTCCTTCCTCTTTTGAAACCATTTTGCCCCATCTCTGGTCCTTCATGCACTCTGTCAGCTCCTTCCAACTTCCCTGCCTGTCACTAACTTCTCCTTCTGGCAAGTTCCATAAGTGCCTGTGTAGCTGGCTTCCTTCTTTCTTTGCTTGCTTTCCCTGAGGACTCAACCCCAGCTCCGGCTCACTGTGTTGTCATCTACCAGTGGCTTCTTCTCATTGCTATGACCAAGAAAGGATTCTGGTGGTGGTGGGTAGTTGTGGTGGTTGTGGGTGTTGGGTGGTGGTGGGGTGTTGTTGTTGTTGTTATTGGTGGTGGTGGTGGTGGTGGTGGTGATGTTATTGGTGGTGATATTGGTGATGGTGGTGTTATTGGTGGTGGTAGTGGTGGTAGTGGTGGTGGGTGGTGGGGTGGTGGTGTGTTATTGTTGTTGTTGTTGTTGTTGTTGTTGGTAGTGGTGGTGGTGGTGGTGGTTTCAGAGAATTTCATTCCATCATTATAAGAAAGGCATACATGGTGGTGAGAGATTAACATGGTATCCAATCAGGAAGCAAAGTGCAGAGGCCAGGGCCGGAGTCAGATATAACATTCAAGGCCTTCCCTCAGCGGCCCACTTCTAGCCGGGCATATGTCTCAAAGGTTTCATAACCTCCCCAGACAGCACCACTGGCCGGGAACCAGTATTTAAACACAAAGGACAGTTCATTGTGACCATCCTCAGTGTATCTTCCAGATCTAGAACCGTCCAACTGCTCAAAGGAGACAGCACCTTTCAGACCTCTCTGGGGCAGCAGCCTGTGCCCAACGGGACTCAGAACCATTTGCATGCTGCTTCCCACTTCCCATCCTTCTTCCTGGCCTTTTTGATGAACTGCAGGAGGACAATGGACCTCTGCTCACTCCTCCCCCATATGCCAGCTCCAGCCTTGTGCCTTTCTCTCCTTCATCTCTTTCATGTTTCCTACTTCTCCCCATCCCCAGCACCACCGTCATGTAGCCCAAAATAGCTGTGCACGTCCTAGCCCGTCTCCTGGCCTCCTTCCCCTAGGGCCATTCATTCTTCCATCATCCAGTAAATATGTGCTAAGCCTCTGCCGGGTGCCAGGCACTGGTCTAGGCCCTGGGGAGTCTTAATTCTCCCTGGAGTTTATATTCCAGTGGGGAGAAAGACAAAAAACAAGTTGCAAATAAAAACACCAGCTGGCAATGGATGCTGAGCAGAACTCTGAGCTGGCTGATCTGGGAGAAGGCTCCAGGCATGTATTTCAGGTTGGGAGGTGAGTAGGGTAAGAGGGACCCCTGTGTGAAGGTGAGATGTGTGTGAGGGGACAGAATTGTGCTCACAGGAAGAACACAATAGGCAGAAAGAGTCTCCAGAACACAGTCGCCAGGAGGGTGGGAACTAGCCGGGCGCTCTAGCATACCTGGGGAGACTGAAGGAGGATGAGACAGGGGAGAGGAATGTAGGGGAGTCAGCTGGAGAGGCCAGCAATGCCAGGCCACATGAGGTCCGCCATCTAGGGTAGGGAGCTAAAACTTTATCCAAGGTTGGTAGGGAGCTGCCACAGACGAGGAACATGAGCTCGGGTGTGTGCTAAGTGGGTGAGGTGGCCAGGACCAGACTCTTGTCGATGTTTAAGGAGGTAAGGTGACATGCCCAGGTGTACGTTTAAGTGGGTGACATGACCTGTTCAGGTGTGTCTCCAGGCCGCCCCAGCTGCTGTTTTGGAAATGTGCTGTGTCTCCGTCTGCAGGCTCCCTTCCCAGGGCATAGAGAGTCAGTTTAGGCAACAGATGATTGCAACTCTGACAAAGCTCATAACAATCTCCAGAGACACTGGCTTTGAGTGACATGTGGAGGTAAAATCAGAGGTCCTGCTGGTGATTTGGATGTCAGATGAGAAAAAGGGCTTAGTGGGTTGATGCTTAGATTTGGGCCTTTAACAACTAGAGGGACAGTGGCTTATTTCCTAGGATGGAGAAGTTTGAAGAAGCACATTTGGGAGCCAGAGGAAATTTAGAATTTGGTTTTGGTGTAACCGGTTAGGCATGGATACCAAGGTCATAGTTGGCTTTGAAGGTCTGGAGACAATGGAGAAGGAAATACAGAATAGAAGTGGGGTTTCGGGATCATGAGCTTATGGGTAATATTATGGTGGCTACGTGTGATTGCTCCATTAAAGGGTACAGAAACAGAAGCTGTGCTGAGAGCCACGGGCTGGACCTGGTGATGGGGGTAGAGGTGCACACCTTTAATCCCAGCACTCAGGAGGCAGCGGCAGGTGGATCTCTGAGTTCGAGGACAGCCTGGTCTACACACTCAGTTCCAGGACGGCCAGGGCTACAGAGAAACCTTGTAAAAACCAAACCAACCAAACAAACAAACAAACAAAACAAACCACGGGCCAGCCTAGCACTTACCCATAAGCAGAAGAGGAGCTGGCAAAGACACTGTGTAGCCAGTGAGACGGAAGGAAGAAGACTTGTGGGGGGGGGGATCTCAAGGAGGCTGAGAGAAGAAGGCATTTCAAGAAGGCCTTGGTCATCCATGTCCAGTGCCAAGTGGAAAAGGGGAGGCGCATTCTAGCCAGGGGGACCCCTGCCTTGGAAGAATCCTGAAGAGTCAGGGGAAGACCAAGCTTGGAGAACTTGGAGCAGTGGCCAAGAACTCAGACATGATAGTTCCAAGCCTGTCTCAGCTCAGAGCCACAGCCTGGGGCAGGATAGCAGAGGACATGAGCCACTTAGACTTACCTAATGGGAAGGCCCTGGACCTCCCACTCTTCTCTCCCTCTACAGCATAGTGTGGGCACAAGGAAGGTGGCTTCTTAGCCCTGCATCTGTCCAGAGTCTCGGAGGGACCCCTCCTCATTCTTCCCATAGGTATCTGGAGTTGAACTCAAATAAGGAACTCACAATGACTCATCCCCACTCAAATAGCATGCTGATGTCAGAGCAGAGGAGACAGCCCTGGTCTCCTGGCCACTGGATGCTGCCGGAATGCAGGGGTCCTGCAGGTAGGAAGACTGCCAGCAAGTCTGCAGTGTGGCCGGTGCACTCCACCACTGGCTGACTTCTGTGGGCTTTCCTAAGTAAGGCTCCAATAATCCCTTTCTCTGGGAAAGCATGGGATGCTGGTCTGTAGCTCCAGCAGCAGAGAGAAATGGCCCTGTGATCAGGATCCTGGAGAACAGCAGCAGCAACAGAGCCAAGAGGCAGGATGCAGGTTGGGACCTCTGGAGACTTTGAGAGGAAGGAGGGAGGAGACCCCTTCCAGGCAGTGCAACTCCAGGCAAGACAGAGGGGACAGCGCTTAGCCTCTGCCTGGAGCCAAGGCCAATGCCTCTCCTTTTCAAAGCTCCTAAAACACACACACACACACACACACACACACACACACACACCACATGTCTGGTCCTGTCTGCATAGTCCAGTGACCTTGTCTCTCACCTCTGAGACACTGGGACATTCCAAACAGTCTTTGATAGGCTGCAGCCCAGCTTCCCTACACTGCAGTCATGGCCCACTGTGAACTAACCAATGACATGAGCTGTTTTGAAAAAAAAAATGTTTTAGATGTTTTCCAGCACAGAGTGAAAAGCATCAATATACAAAAAACAAACCTATGACCCACTTGAAGGAAACATGGGCCCCGGAAGAGCAGGGACCCCAAACCAAACCATGCTGACCACAATGGAAGCCTAATAGTTCCCCCTGCACAATGTCCCCCCTTCCACTTGCTTCCACCTTTCCAACCCATGGCCAAACATCACTAAGCCCCAGGATACATGAAGGCAGATGAGAAGAAAGCTAGCTAGAAGTCTATAGTTTCTTTACCAAGGTCTTGACCCAGCTGAATAAGCTAATGCTCTTTGCCAGCATTCACACCAACAAGAGAAATGGAACCTGACTCCCACCCTGGGCTCAGGTGCCATGTGCCAAGGGACCAGCTCTGTCATCAGCAGATGGGGAAATCCCCAGAGGAGGCTTCTGAGGGACTTTTCTCCTGCTGAAACCTGAGATGTATCCAGAGGACTCTGCCCCACCTTCTCCCCCAACTAGGTGGTACTTTGGAGAGTCAATCTTGAGTCAGTCCACTGGCACCAAGCTGCAGCGACTGGTCTGGAGACACATGGAAGAGCTGTCACTCTTCTGAGTCATCGTCATTGTTGCTGCCGGGCCTGGGGGAACAGTCGAATTCAAATGTTCACCATGCCCCAGGCCATATCCACAGAGTGTCCACGTGGATTCACTTACCCTGACTTTCCAGCAGCCTCCCAGGCCCTTGTTCACGGGGAGGACTCAGACACCAGAGTGAGCAGGTGGTACAGGGAGCAGTGGACTCGGTGACCCTCCTCCTGACCTCCACACAATGATCATCAATCTCTCGGTGTCTACCCCACCCTGTGATGTGGCCTGAGTGTTGTCTCCTGCACTTGGAGTATGCTCTGTCCTGTGTTCCCTCTCACTGCTCCATGAAGAAAGCATTTTTATTCTGCCTTCCCATAATGCTTTGTAAATCCCTTTGTTAGCAGTTTGCCCCTTGAAATCATTCCCTGCAGGAGAGTGTATCCCCACTAGGTGCCAGGTGCTGTTCTGATGCTGGGAATCAGAACAGGTCAAGATGGCTTGATGAGGATCCTGTTCTTGCCAAGCTTACTGTCAAGTGGAGGAAAATTCAGACCTGACCAAAAACTCGGGATGCTTATGATGGGGGGGGGGCAGGATTCCTCAGTGAGGTCTAGCAGGGATTTGTTGAAGAAATGACCTTTGAAGAGATCGAAAGGAAGAGCAGATGTTGACTCCGTGAAGACCGAAGACAAGAATATTCCAGGCCAATGCAACAGCAGATGGGAAGGAAGTATTGGTGAAGGCCATGAGATAAGAGAGAGGTGGTGGGTCAAGCTGGAGGTGACTGGGGCATTCAGTTTGAAGAAGCATTGAACAGATTGAAGAAGCCCCGAAGCCCACGAGGTTGACCAGTTGGTTGTTCTGATGCAAGATGGTGGTTCTGAGAAGGTACAGAGTCAAGAAACAGTGCGGAAGGTGACATCAGTGGGACTTGTGGGTGGATTGCCTGTGGAGGACCGGTCATGAGTTTGGTGGAGCTTTCTTGAGGGGCCTTTGGGATATTTGTGAGAAAAGTCTATGATAAGTGGACATAGATTTCAGAGCCAGGGAAGGTGACAGGCAGGCACAGGTGGAGTGTCTGTATAGAGGTGGTACTGGATGGAAGGAATCAGTGAATATGGATGAAATTAACAAGGGCAAGAATGTGGCTGAGTCCCAAGCACAGGGATTTTTATCTTAATTAGCACTGTAACAACATCTGCCATAGAGAAGTAGGAATGTAGCAGTTCTTGATCATTGTTTCAAGGGATGGATGTGGGTGAATTGATGGATGAATGGATGAGATGATTATGATGGATGGGGAGGGGAGTGGGTGGGTGGATGGATGGATTGATGATTAGATGGATGGGTGGATAGGTAGGTGGGTGGATGGATAGGTGAGTAGGTAGATAGGTTAGTGGATAGGCTAATGGATGGATAGATGAATGCACAAATGGGTAGATAGAGGGATGGCCCAGCGTTGCCTTTACAGCCTTCATCCTCACTGCTTACTTTGACTTTTGGATATAGCAGTCTGATATCAGAACCAGACTAGGGGAGGCGTCCATTATTAATTTTTCTGGTCTTTATCTCACTGGACAAGTTTCAGACAAGTGACTCAAGACAAGAATGTAGAAGCTTGATGGCACTTTGTTATACCATCGGAGCTTCTAAGAGGTCACCTGGAGAGGACAGACAAATCTCCCCTCAGCTCCCTGTAGGTGGGAAAATAACAGAAAAGCAATTCCCATTCTTCAGATTCATACCTAGCCACCCTCTAGCCATCAGAGTGGAGGAAAACTTCCCAGGCAGGTCCTTGACTAGTCACTGCATGACATATTGCCATCCAAGAGGGCGTCACTGACCCTCTGTGACATCAACTACAAGCTCAGAGGATCCTAAGAGCCCTTGATAAATTACTAAAAGGACTTGAGCACTCATGGAAGGTTGTTAATCTCAGGCTGTAGTGCATTAACACAGAAGGATATAGGTTACAGTCATAGCCACAATGCATAAGTCTAGCAAGGTACCAAACACGGAGCTTGCGTTTTCTTCTGAACATGACGTCACAAGCAACATTGCTTTCCTGTCGCTGATGTGTGACAGTTGAGTATTGCCAGGGAGAAAGGATTACCAGAGCCTCAACTTTCATAGTTTGTGTTGAGAATCTGTCATACAAGGTCCCCAACCACCTGACATTGTGATGACACCAAGTCACGCTGTTAGACTCTTGGTGTGGTATTGCTGAACTGTCCTGTGATCCAAGACGCCCCATACAAACAAACACACTGCACAGATGTGACATTCCGAGGGCTCAGAGACCATCTCCAAGCCGATGAAGATAAAGGCTACATCACCCCACCCCCACGCCACCCTGCCCCATGTGTCCATGTCTGCCTCCCCTACTCCTCACCCCACAGATGAGATTCTTTGGGTCTGTCTTCATGGAGGGGAGAAAGGATGTTGTATATCCATTGTGTTGTCACTGATTTTTAAAGCATTGGCCCTAGAAGATCTTGTCTAGCATATGCAGCTCTTTGGGGACACATTTTATCAGAAACATAATTTGAGTGAATATTTTGTCTACTATGGAGAATATCATGCACAGCTCCGTTTTCCCTGGGCTGCAATGTGAAATCAAATGGATTATAGATCAGTCTACCTAGATATGAAATTAAATGAGAAATTTCAGGTGCATGGTTAGCCAGGGTTATTACTCTGATACATTACTTCAATCACATCTTTAAATTACTCATCTGTGCAGTGACCCTGCAAGGAACTTGTGTCTCCTTTCCATCCCACAGACAGCACCCCTGGCTGGAGCAATGTTCTCTGCTGTGTGGAGTGTTCTCCCAAAGGGTCCTTTGCTGCAGTAGACTTAGGAGCAGCTTCTCTCCCCACCCACCTCCCTTCCCTCTCCCTCCCACCCCTCCGTCTCCCTCTCCCTCTCCTCAGGCTGGGACCCCGCTAGCCTGGGAAGAACTAGAATTAATACCCTCTCCTGTATGGCTGGCCTCAGGCAGTGTCTCTCTGACTCCGCAAACACTGATGGGAATGGATCTGGCTTTGCAAATGGTGGCCAGGTCGTATAGATGGAAGAGAGTCTCCCTGCTCTCTTTGGGAAAATAACAGAAAAGCAATTCCCATTCTTCAGATTCATACCTAGCTCTGAGATTAACAACCTTCCGTTGTTTCAGGGAAAGCAAACAGAGGTGCAACCGTCAGACATTCTTTCCCATGGAGACGGTTCAATACAATGCTTAAGGCATCTGGTGGTGTTTATTATAACATCAGAAGGCTGGGCCTTGGCTGTCCAGCAACAGTTAAAGCCAGGGAACCAGGGTAGAAGGCTGCAAATGGGGTCTGTGTGGGGGGCGATGGAGCCATCTCAGAAATGCTGGGAACATCATCCTAGAAGACTTGGCTCGATGCATTTGAAGCCACCGGTGCCCTGGGGGGACTTGGAAGTCACTGATGATCCCTTACTTGTTTGTTTTGAGACAGAGTCTTACTCTGTAGCCCAGGCTGGCCTTGAGCTTGCTTCAGTGCCCCTGCCTCAGCCTCCCAAGCACTGGAATTGCATGCTTATGTGCCATCATACCTGAGCAGACTGTTGCATTTTGAGAAAGAACCCTTCTACCTCCCCTTCCGAAAACATCAGGAAAGAGCAAGCTCTGAGTGAGGAAGATAGGAGTGGAATGAACTGGAACTCCAAGGCCTCCCCCTGCACCAGAGGCATCCTGCCTCATCTTCCTCTCTTTCTTCCTACCCTCACTCCACCTTACCCCCATTTTTCTTCTGATGTTGCTGTGTTAGGGATTGAACCCAGGATCTCATGTATGCTGGGTATGTGTTTATCTCTGCACTGTAGCCTTGGACCTAACATTTTCAGTCCCAGTAAGAAAGTGAGTAGATGCACTGGTAGTATTTCGTTCCAGTCACCTGAACAGGAATTAAATCCAAGAGGACAGGTGGATGGGGTCTTTCTTGTTCCTACAGCAGGTGGGGTAATCCCGGGCTATCTGACCTCCATCGATGGCTGGAGGGAGTCCTAGGTCACAGTTTAGGCCACCTAGGTGTGAACTGACTAAGGAAAAGCAGGCAGCAGAACCAAACAAAGGACTGGCTAACATTAGTCCCAGAGCCTGGAGCAGTCATCATGTGGGGTGTGGCTGCACAGAGAGGGGCCGCTGTGAAGACACAATCACAGTGTCAGAGAAAGGCCAGCAGGAGTGACAGGGGCACACGTACATGTGACACACCCAGCTTTCCCAGGCCACAATTTTGCTTTTCTTATTTCTTTTCTTTCCTTCCTTCCTTCCTTCCTTCCTTCCTTCCTTCCTTCCTTCCTTCCTTCCTTCCTTTCTTCCTTTCTTTCTTTCTTTCTGTTTGTTTATTTGTTTTTTGAGGCAGAGTTAGGAACTCACTCTGTAGCCCAGGATGGCCTTGAACTCACAGAGATCCACCTGCATCTGCCTCCAGAGTGTTAGGATTAAAGGCGTGAGCCCCCACGACCCAGTCGTTCTTGCTTTACTTAATAATAGCATTTAGCACCTAGAGCATCTGCAGAGTCCTGAACTAAATCTGTCACTCAGCCTCTTCCCTGAGTGCTCCGCTAGCTGTCATTTCCATGGGTGTCTAATGGCCGCTCTGAGGATGGTGGTTCCAAGGTGGCTGTCATTCTAAGTATCTAGTCCTTTGACTCTGTCATTGCCTACTTCTCTTTGGTCAGACCCCTACATTTTTTATAAAGCGAGCACAGGATGACAGCTTTAATCCATCCATTTCTTTCGTGTGTATGCCTGTGTGCATGCATGCGTTGTCGTCGTCGGCATCGGCAGCGGCGGCGGCGTCGCTTGAGAAAAGGAGGTCTTACTGTGTACCTCTGGCTGTCCTGGAACTCACTATATAAACCAGACTGGCTTTGAACTCACAGAGATCAGCCTCCCTCTGCCTCCCAAATACTGTGACTGAAGCCATGTTCCACACCCAGCTGGCTAATCTGCATTTCTGAGTGTACTTTTCTTAAGGAAAAGTGGTATCTGCCTGGTTGTAGGTACTCCTGAGTCCTCTTGGGAGGCTCTGCTGGGGTATCTGCTTTGTGCAAAGGTCTTCTTCAGCCTCTGGGGGGGGTGGTGGGAGCTGTGGTGCTCTCACATTACCAGCCCTAAGCTCTAGAAAGACTGAGTGGGTAGGCTCTGCTTTGAACAAGGAACCATAGAGCAGAGCCAGTGAAGCCTATGTGCTCCGCACAGAGGGGCCTATGAGCTCTCTGTCTGATGAAGAAATGCACAAAACTGTGGGGTTGGGTTGAGCTTGTCTTAGCTGATGCAGTCCCTGCTGGGTGAGACTTTTGAGCCAACTTAGAGTGTGCTAAAGTCTGGGCCTGGACCCTCTCACCCCAGATTTTCCTGTAGGGACACAGAATAGGACTCAGGGTGACTTTCCTCGTCTGTGTGAGATTATCAGCCATGGCCAAGGTGTCTGCTGGCTCCCCCCACCATCTACACAGAAGGCGAGTTTGTTTTACTACATAGGGAGTGGGAAGAGGGTATATTGTCCAAAGTGGTAGTGTCAACCCAGTTCTGGTCCATGAGCCTTACTGAGCACCCACCAGGCCCCAGGATTTTCCTTTATCTTCATTTCACTCCATCTTGAGCCTCTGTCCAGGAGATGTTTCCATCTTTATTCTAACAAGGAGCCCACATCTCAAAAGGGGTCTAGGAACTTGTCCTGCAATACAGGCTGTGGATGATGACCCATGTGTCTGGCCCCCAACCCCTAGGGTGCTCAAACCCTAGGGTACTCAAACCCTAGGGTACTCATCCCTAAGATATTCAACCCCTAGGTTATTCATCCTGTAGGGTATTCATCCCTAGGGTACTCAACCCCTAGGGTACTCATCCCTAAGGTACTCAACCCCTAGGGTACTCATCCCTAGGGTACTCAACCCCTAGGGTACTCATCCCTAGGGTACTCAACCCCTAGAGTACCCACCTGTAGCTGAAGTTTTCCTGTGTCCCGGCCTGCTCGCAGTTGGGACAAATCTCTCCCACTCGTGTCCCCCAAGTAAACACACAGAGACTTATATTGCTTATAAACTATATGGTCGTGGCAGGCTTCTTGCTATCTGTCCTTATATCTTAAATTAACCCTTTTTTATATGTGTATAATAGCAATTATTAAGTACTTATTTGCTTTGTAATAATTCAGTATCATTTTTGTAAACATTTATTCATTTTTTAAAATTTAATTTAATTTAATTTAATTTTATTTTACAATACCATTCAGTTCTACATATCAGCCACAGATTCCCTTGTTCTCCCACCTCCCGCCCCCCTCCCCTTCCCCCCAGCCCACCCCCCATTCCCACCTCCTCCAGGGCAAAGCCTCCCCCGAGGACTGAGATCAACCTGGTAGACTCAGTCCAGGCAGGGCCAGTCCCCTCCTCCCAGGCCGAGCCAAGTGATCCTGCATAAGCCCTAAATTAACCCATTTTTATTACTCTATAAGTTGCCACGTGACTTGTGGCTTACCGGTATCTTACATCATGCTTCTCCTTGTGGCGGCTGGCAGCGTCTTCTTACTCAGCTTTCTCCCACCCAGCATTCTCCTCTCTCCTTGTCCTGCCTACACTATCCTTCCTGCCCGGCTACTGGCCAATCAGCATTTTATTTATCAATCAATCATAGCAACATATATTTACACCATACAGGACATCCCACAGCACTCATCCCTAGGGTACTCATCCTTAAGGTACTCAACCCCTAGGGTACTCATCCCCTAAGGTACTTAACCCCTAGGGTGCTCATCCTCTAGGGTACTCAATCCCTAGGTTACTCAACCCCTAGGGTGCTTATCCTCTAGGGTACTCAATCCCTAGGGTACTCAACCCCTAGGGTGCTCATCC
>CABHPH010123013.1:0-14782 GCA_902168325.1 Peromyscus nudipes
GGTGTCCTTAGCCCCAGGGAAAACTTCTCAGGTGCCCTTGGCTTGCCACAACCCCATAGGGTCTGAGCACTGGTTGCCATGGGGCAGAGCAAGCTCCATCACTGTATACCCAGTTGGTACTTATGTGAGGGACTGTGCACTTAACCACTCCTCAGTTCTAGACTACTGCCCCAGCCCCACCTTGCAGGACACAGGTATCAGGTGGCATCCCCCAGACAAGGTGTTTCCCTGCAGGAGTGAATCCCAGCCACCTGATGAACCTGTTCACCTATGAGAAGGGCTACTGCTTCGTCTACTACCTGTCCCAGCTCTGTGGAGATCCCCAGCGCTTTGACGACTTTCTTCGAGTAAGCACATGGCCTACCACCTCCTGCCCCAAACTTCTTCCAGCCGACAGACTTGTCCCTTCTCTGGGAAGAAGGGACCTGGGGACTGGATTGGGACCTGGCCTTCTGAGGCACTGTCCCTTCCTTCTCCTACCCTTTCAGCAGGGCCTGTGGGCCACCTGGACTGTGATGCACATCTTTAGAAGATGTCCCAGTGTGCCAGCCCTGCTCTGCCCGAGCTAAGCATCCCCAGCCTTCCATACCTGCTAAGGCCCCTGCCCCTCATCTCACAGGCATATGTGGAGAAATACAAATTCACCAGTGTGGTGGCCCAGGACCTGCTGGATTCCTTCTTGAGCTTCTTTCCTGAACTGAAGGAGCAGAGTGTGGACTGCCGGGCAGGTGAGGCCAACTACCCTTCTGCAGGCCTAAGGGCCAGAAACAAGATGGCAGCCATGACTGGAGGAAAGCTTGTCAACCCCTACCACATAGTGTAGGCTCTAGGTCAGGACGCCATGAGAGTAAAGAGGAGTCTCTACCTCCTAGTCTAAAGGACCATGGCAAGGAGAAGGGGACAGAGACGTCCTGGAAGAGGTGACCCCGAGGCTAAGCAGGCCAAACTAAGCAACCAGTAGGAAAAGGCCATGGAAAGAGCATGCAAAGTTCTTAGAGGAGGATCAGCAAGGTGGTGAGATTGGCCCTGGGACTAGCTGACCCTGCTTGGGCATAGTAGGGCTCTCCTAGGGCCTGATAGCTTGAGGACCAAGGGAGACACTGGAGGAGCTGGATATCCAGAGAAAACTAAAGTTTGTTAGAGGATTTCAAGGTTTAGGAATGGTGACCCTAAGTTTGGAAGGTATGTAAGTACACTGTGGGATTGGTAAGGGTCCTCGGAGTCCATGTGCTTTACTGAACTGTACAGTACAGAGCCTGCTTGGCCTCGGTGCTGAGTGCAGGACAGCCATGTAGCAGGCAGAAATCCTCTGGTGACCAAGCCAAGCTTCCCGGCCTCCCGTGTCCTTCATAGGAGCCCCCTCCAGTGGCTCCGAGGGGAAGGCACAAACTTCTGGAGAACTCCCATGTTCTTTGAGGGCTCTGGGTCCTAGAAGAGACCACCTCCCCAGGGACACCCTCTGGGCTTGGAGTCTCCCTGGCAGGCTGCTCCAGTGGCCCCTCCTAGCCCAGGCAGGGACCCCAGGCCTGGTCTTCCTGCAGGGCTGGAGTTCGAGCGCTGGCTCAATGCCACAGGCCCACCACTGGCTGAGCCAGACCTGTCTCAGGGGTCCAGCCTAACCCGGCCTGTAGAGACCCTCTTCCAGCTGTGGACTGCAGAACCCCTGGAGCAAGCAGCAGCTTCCGCCAGTGCCATTGACATCTCCAAGTGGAGGACCTTCCAGACAGCACTCTTCCTGGACCGGCTGCTAGATGGATCCCCATTGCCCCAGGGTGGGTCCCACAGTCCGTAGGGTAGCCTGGGAAAGGGACGTGGCTCCACCCTAGCCCTGACCTGCCCACTGCCCCACAGAGGTGGTGATGAGCCTGTCCAAATGCTACTCATCCCTGCTGGACTCCATGAATGCTGAGATCCGCATCCGCTGGCTGCAGATCGTCGTCCGCAATGACTACTATCCTGATCTCCACAGGGTCCGCCGCTTCCTGGAGAGCCAGGTGCAGCTACATGCCTGGGGCATGAGGGGGGGGGGGGGGGAGGAGGGCATCTCACCCCATCAGATCTGCACTCGGTCAGGCCAGGCATGTTCTAGAGAGAGGACTAGAAGCCATCAGACCCGGAGTGAAAGTAGAGAGGTCACAATAGAGGTGAGGTGGGAGAAGGATTGGAAAAGTTGGGGACCAGAGTCCAGGGCTCTCCACTGGCATCAGCCTTGAACTAGCTGGACTTGAGGCCTGTAGGTATCACCTTCCATGTCTGGGTGCAGGGGCCATCCGAGCTTCTCGGGCAGATGCCAACATCCCCATCCCTTGCCCAGTCCTTCCAGCCCCAAACTCTCGGAGACAGCCTAGAGGGAGAGGTGAGGGTGAACCTGATAAGGGTGTTGTAGCATGTGAGTCCAGGCCCAAGTCCTCCTGAGCAGCTGGGGCACATCTGGATCTGGGTGGTGGAAGGCGCACAGGGAGCCTGCCGGTGTGACCAGGTGCTTTCCACAGATGTCGCGCATGTACACCATCCCACTGTATGAGGACCTCTGCACCGGTGCCCTCAAGTCCTTCGCTCTAGAGGTCTTCTACCAGACACAGGGCCGGCTGCATCCCAACTTGCGCAGAACCATCCAGCAGATCCTGTCCCAGGGGCTAGGCCCCAGTGCTGAGGCCAGTGCAGAGACCAGCGCAGAGCTGGGCCGTGCTGAGGCAGACACGAACCCAGACTCGCCAGCCCTGCTGCTCGGGGACGAGGCCCCCAGTAGCACCATCTCTCTCAGGGACGTCAATGTGTCTGCCTAGCCTTGGTGACTGACCCTCGACCTCTCAGACACCACGATTGTGCCTTTTGTGGTCTGGGCCGCCATGACTGCGCCTTGGCTCTGGCCACGAGCTCTGCCCAGGACCATAAGCCCCTTCCGTTGGCTCCAGGCCAGGGGCGTGGGGCAAGGATCTTGTGTCCGTTGAGGCTGATGGACGAGGGCCCACCCTGTCCCTGCTCTCTTGCACTGCAGGCCCCAGGGCTGGCCAATACCCATCATGCCTCCTGTCCCAACACTGACAGCCATGCCTCACCCTGGAAGCCAGCATCTGCTAAACACTGCCCTGGGGACAGTGACCTCAGCAGTCCTACAGTAACAACCACAATGTGCCTTACACATGCCAGAGGCCCAGGATGCGTGGTCCTGGAAGTGTGCTTTCCTGCAGAGCCTGTGTCTGGCCCCTGGGCTCGACTTGTTTGAGGGACAGGACAGAGGGACAAGGACACAGGCATTCCATCAGTGTAGGGACAGGGGACAGAAGGAGAGGATGGACCTCTCAAGCAGGCCTCAGTCTCTGCACCTGGAGTCCAGGCCACAGAGGTACAGGGAGTGGCCTGTCCCTGTGGCTACCCGGGTACCATTGGTGCTCTCCGTGCCTGCCTGCTGGGAGAGGCACTAGGCTGTGGGCTTCAGCCTGGGACCACTGCAGCGGGAATCATGGTGACTGTCCCATTAAATCTCCACTCTGCAGACCTGACCTCCCTTCCTGTTTATCACTACCCTGTCTCTTGCACCTACCCAGCTCCTAGGGGTAGGGCTGGAAGAGCTGAGAGCTGGTCACAGGAGTCATGGTCATAGCCTGTCCCAGTAGACAAACCTCAAGAAAGAGACCGAGATGGGGAGCAGTAGGTGGCCCCTTGTTCTTCTCAGCTCCTCGCTCAGATCTTGGCTGAGCATGACTACTTCAGGACCCTAAAGAGGCTGTTTGTCACCCTCATTCTAGACTTCACCTCTGTGACTCTGACCACACCTCTGCCTGGTAGCACTGGGGCACCCAGACCTCCACAACCAAAGTGCAAGGGAGGTGTGAGTGACGGGGACTCATTGGGAATGCCGAGACTGGACTCTAGCGTGGCAAGCTGTGGCGTTAGAGATCTACTGACAAAGGGGAGCTCCGTGTTCACAGGGTGTCAAGTGGAGCCACTCCTCATGGTTTCTCAAAGACAGGCTGGTGGCAGGGCCACAGCTGGGAACTTTGGCAGTGTGCTGTGGCATGTCTTCGGTCCCAGCCAACTGCCAGACCCAGTCACAACCAACTCCATACATGGTCCCAGGAAAAGGTAAAATGACTAATGAAGCCTCCACCCACTATCCAGTGACCCCCAGTCACAAAATGTCCCATTCCCCTTCCTTCCTTTTCAGGGATCCCCTCAGCAGAGGCAGTCAGTGTCCTCTAGTCATACACCCCAAACGACTCCAGGCCTTAGGGCCACCTCTCCTTTGGCAGTTTATGTGCACGGCACTGCCTGAGGCTCTATCCGTCACAACCAGCAGGGGGCGCAGGGGACAACCGCAGTGACTGCCGCCTCACAGAAGAGAGGTGTTAGTGTTCTCACTGCTGTGACGTATCTGGGCAACAAAGAACAATTCGCTGTGGCTGTTTTTTTCAGGCCTTAGTGGCAGGGAAGGAAGGGTGGCAGGAGAATCTTGTCGGTGGCAGTGGGGGCTTCTTGAGATTCCTCAGTACGACATAGCAGAGACAGTCCAGAGCTACAGGCAAATGGATCCGGAAGGCCAGACCCCGGGGGCCTGTTTCCACCAGCAGGGCCCTATCTCCTGAAGGTTCCAGAGCCTCCAAAACAGCACCATAAACTGATGGCCTGGTGTTCCAGATCTGAGCCTGGATTGCAGGCAGGGGGCACTTTCAGATTTAAAACATAAGGGGAGGCTGGGGGCTGTCGTCTGATCTTAAGCCCCATCCGGTGGCATAGCCAAGAGTCCTGGGTATTCCACTCAGCTTTGCTCTCTCTGGCCCAGGTGCTACCATCCAGAGGGGTCACACCAGAAGGTGTCCACACAGCCCTCTTCAACAGCAGAATTGCTTTCAACTTGTTCCTGCTAAGACGGCTTTTTAAGTCTGTCACCACAGACTCATCTAGGCTTCTCATTTCTTCGACAAGCTGACACCTTTGTGGTCTCCCAGAGCGTGGATTCCAGCTCTAGGTGCCCCGCCCCCCGCGCCCCCCCATATCCACAAGTGTCCTCCAGACACCCCTTCGATCTGTACAAAATTAGAAATGGCTCCCCACAGTTGGAAGGGTGCCTACCTAGAACGTCATCCTTGATGTCAATCTGCCGTGGCTCTGTGTGCCATTAGAGGTACAGAGGAGCACGCTTTCAACCACATCCTCGAATTCCTGCATGCCCTGTGCCTTTTCTCCAACTGGCGAAGCTGAACTGCCTTAGAGTTTCTTCCCTGTAATATCTGGCTAGGGCAGCCTGCAGCTGTCACTCACAGCCAGTGTTCCCAGCTTCCTCTGCTGTGCCCAGCTCACTCTTCCATACACTGTCTGCCTTGGGAGTCATCCATCGTAGGTGGACTTGAGCAGATGTTTTGCCCTCACATCCCATGGCACAAACCAACATTTTCAATCTCAATGTTTGCTCCCATCCACAGCCTACCTCAGTCAATACCACATGCCCAGTGTCCTGTTGGCCAGCATCCCTCCTCCAAGAGGGCTTCTGCATAAAAGACTAACTTATACTCCAACCAGAGATAATGGTGAGAGCCACACAGGGATGGTGGGGGTTGGTTGTCTTTTTCTCCCTCTGGGGCTACCCAGGGACCTGTGCTGATGGAGGGCATTTTATGTGTTTCCAGGCAATGTGCCAGGGATTAAAAGCCATAGAGGGGGTCATGTCTCATTTGTACACCCATACCCACCCTGGCCTGTGCATAGGATTATTTAGCAGGTAGTACCAGTTAAGGAGCTGGGGTTGAAAGGTCGGGATATCTACATTTCAAGAGTGTGGTGTCAATGAAGCTGTGGGTAAGAATAAAAAAAAAAATGGCCAGGCGGTGGTGGCGCACGCCTTTAATCCCAGCACTCAGGAGGCAGAGGCAGGCGGCTCTCTGTGAGTTCGAGGCTAGCCTGGGCTACCAAGTGAGTTCCAGGAAAGGCGCAAAGCTACACAGAGAAACCCTGTCTCGGAAAAAAAAAAATGGACCAGAGTCTGGAGAAATGGCTTAGTGGTTAATAGCACAGACTTGTTTTTCCTGAGGACCCAGGTTCCATTCCCAACACTCAACATAGCTACTTGCAACTGTAATTCCAGTTCTAGGAGTTCTGACACCCTCTTCTGACCTCTCTGGGTCCCAGACTCAAATATGGTGCACAGATGTTTATGTAAACCAAACACCCATACACGTAAAATGAATTTTAAAAACATTTTAGAGGCCAGGCTTCTGATGGAAGTGACTGGAATCCACAGAGACCTGAAGCCTGCCTGAGGCAGTGGTATGAGGAGATGGTGGGTCTGCATGTAGTCCCTGTGTTACCTAGAGCCTTTACTCAGGTCCTTCGGGCCCAGATAAAGTTTTCTGAGATCCTTTTTCAGGCCATGTCCTGTGCAGTCTGGAATGTCCATTAGCGCTCTCCTTCAAAGAGACTTGGAAAGTTTTCTGGGGAGCTTCTGGCATAAAGACAAGGCACAACTGAGGTCACCCACTGGTTAGTGCCAACAATGCAAGGGACAACATGGAACAAATCAAGCTTGCACTTGAGTCACAGCTGGGGAACACTGGCAGAGAACTTCAGAACACACGGCTCAGATATAAACAGGAGAAGGTGTAAAATAGACCACACAGATAGCAATAAGCCCTAGGAAACAGTGACAGTGGTAACAGAAATGCCAGAGACCTTGGACTTTTTATTAATAATTTATATGGGAAACACTGGGGTTGATGATGGTGTTTTCATAGTGTATATATTGTACTCACTTATTACTTTCTCATGCCCCACTTCGCCACTAAACAAATTTCCTCCCATCCCCTTCTTCACTCACTCCCTTCTTCCCTCCTTTCTTTATTCTACATATTAGAGAAAACAAGTTTTCTGAGTCTGGCTTCTTTTTATTCTATGCATGTGAGTGTTTGCCTCTATGTACACAGGTCATCTGCAAGAGTAGCCAGTGTTCTTAACCACTGAACCATCTCTCCAGCAAACCCCAGCTTTTTTCTGTTAACATGATAATCTCTAGTTCTAGCAAATTCCCTGCCAAGGACATAGTTTCATTCTTCTCTGTGGCTGAATAATACTGCACTATACTTACTTTCCACGTTTCCTCTATCCATTCGTCTGTTGATGGACATCTAAACTAATACCATATCTTGACTGTAGTGAACAGTGCTACAATAAAAACAGATGCACAGGTAACTCTGTTGTAGGCTGACATTCCTTCAGATACAAACCCAGGAGTGGTTTAGCTTGATGGTTATCGTTTTAATTTTTTAAAAGAACTTCCATATTGATTTCTATGGTAGCTGCACTAGTTTACATTACCTCCAGCAATTTTTGATTGTTTTCTTGATTATATTAATTATTCTGGCTGATAAAATCTCAATGTATGGTGTGGGGAGTGTGGGGGTGTGTGTGTTTTTAGATAGCTACATATGTCAATATAGTTTTAAATTTGGATTTCCCTGACGGCTAAGGTGTTGGGACTTTTCATCTATTTATTGGTCATTTGCATTTTTATTATATGTATTCATTTGTTGTGTGTGTGGATGCACTTGTGACATTGGTGTGCATGTGGAGGTCAGAATAATCTATGGGAACAGGCTTCCTCCTTCTGTCTGGGTTCCACAGATCGAACTCCGTTTTCAGACTTTACCCTGCTCTTGTATTTATTCCTTTGAGAACTGTCTGTTGAATTCACTTGCTCATTTAATGATTGAATGATTTGTGTGGGGTGGGGTTTTTGTTATCTATTTAATTGGGTTCTTTATAGATGCTAGACATTAGTCTCCTGTCAGATGTACAGTCGGCAAAGGTTTTTTCTGCTCTAGGCTGTCTCTTCACTTTCTTTTGCTACACAGGAGCTTTTTAATTTTGTGCAATCCATCTGTCATTCTTGTCACTTCATGGGCTATTGGAGTCTTCCAGAAAGTTTTTGCCTGTGCCTAGATTTTGAAGGATTTTCTCCAGCAGTATGAAACTTTCAGGTTTTGTATTACAGTCTTTGATCCATTTTGAGCTGATTTTTGTTGAAGACAAGAGACAGTGATCTAATTTCATTTTCTTACACGTGGATGTCCCCTTCCCAGCACCATTTGTTGAAGAGGCTGTCTTTTCTAGCATGTGTTTTGAGCACCTTTGTCAAAAATCAGAGGTCTGAGCAGGCATGATGGTTCAGCAGGTAAAAGTGCTTGCCATACAAACCAGGCAGCCTAGGTTCATTCCTCAGACCCCTTCTACAGGTGGGGGAGGACCAACTTCACAGAGTTGTCTTCTGACCTTCCTCTGTGTATATCATGGCATGCACACACACACACACACACACACACACACACACACACGAGAGAGAGAGAGAGAGAGAGAGAGAGAGAGAGAGAGAGAGAGAGAGTTGTTTTTAATCAGATGACTAAATGGGTTTATTTCTGGGTCCTCCATTCTTTTCTACTGGTCTATGAGTCTGTTTTTTGCTATGGCTCTGTGGTATAATTTAAAATCAGTAACACCAATGGCTTTGCTGTTTCTGTTCAGGATCTTTTATGATATCATATGAATTTTAGGATATATTTTTTTCTATTTTGTGAAGAATGTCCTTGGAATTTTGATGGGAATTACATTAAATCTTTCAGCCATTTTGGCTATAGGGCCATACAGAAATTTTTTAAACTAAAAATTTGTCATAATACTCACAGTGACAAGGCTCATGGGCTGGACTAGCAAGACTAGCATTCCTCAGTGGTGTCTGCTTTGGTTCTTATTTCCAGTCTCCTTTCCTGTGCTTGAGCTCCTGTCCTGAATTCTCTGTGACAGACAGTATACCGATCGGTTTTTGTCACTTCGACACAGACCTAGACATATGTGGGATGAGGGAATCTTAATTGAGAAAAACCCTCCACGTGATGGGCCTGAAGGATGAGGGAATCTTAATTGAGAAAACCCCTCCACACGATGGGCCTGAAGGCAAGTGTGGGGGGTATTGTCTTAATTAATGACAATTAAGATTGATGTCCATGTCACTGTGGGAAGTGTCACCCTGGGCAGATGGTCGCAGACTGAGCAAGCCCTGGGGAGCAAGCCAGTTAGCAGTACTCCTCCATTGCCTCCGCATCAGGTCTTTAGGTTCCTGCCTTCACTTCCTGCCCTGACTTCCTTCAATGATAAACTATGATGTGGAGGTGTGAGCAAAGTAAATCCTTTTGTCCTCAAGTTGCTTATGGCCATGGTGTTTTGTCACAGCAATAGAAACCCTAACTAAGGCAGAAATTGGTACCGGAAGTGGGGTATTTCTGTGACAGATCTGACCATGTTTTTGAAAGGCGTGTGGTGGCATTTGAAGTTTGGGCTGGAAAGCCATAGGGAGCAAGCCAGTAGGCAGTACTCCTCCATGGCCTCATTGGAGTGCTCAGAGCTTAATGGCTTTCTGTGGGATCTTGGAATACAATAATACTAAGAGTAGTACAGATTACAGGACCTGGTTTATGGCATTTCAGAGGGAAGTAAAGACTATCAGGGCAGTTTGAGTAAGTGATGCTTGAATTAAAAATGTGTGTTTCTGGTCAGCTCGTGCTGAAGAATTGGCTATGATTAACAAGGGACCAGAATGACTAAAAGGAAACCTTTGCTTTTCTGCGACAACTGGTGATGGTTAGCTAGAGCTGGGAAATTAGTGGTGATTAAGAAGAGACCAGTATCATTGAGGTGAAATCTTGTGAGAGTATTTCCTCAGCACACAGAAGCTGTGGTCCAGAGGAGGCTGAGGCTGTTGTCTCATGCTGGAAGCTGAACTTGGTAATGTGTACAGTCACCCAGGTGATGCTTGTTCTGAAGGCATGAAGGGGTCATGGAAAGCAGCTGAGGTTTGGCACTATGTGGTAGGGTCAGAGTCCCAGAAGAGAGCCCAGGAGAGGCTATTGGTGAGGGTGCAGCCTAGTTACAGTGGAGACCTCAGCATATTGAAGATACCCAGATACAGTATCATGGGATGACCACCAGGGACAGCAGCAGCTGTAGAGTGGAGCTGGTTTGAGTCTATGAGACATGCTATGTGTGCTATGGATGGCAGAGCCAGAGAGGTGGAGCCCTCAAGCCCTTTACAGCTCAGAAGGTTATGCCAGAAGTCAGACACTTACACTTTGGTTTTGCTATGATTTGTAACTGTGACCTGGTTCTTCCCTGTGAGAGCAAAAGAAAGTTTGCTTTCATTTTTTTGATACTTATGGGACCCCCAGTGATGAGACCTTGGGTATTTTAGAGAAACTTTGAAATTTTAGGGAGACTATGAATGTTTTAAAGAGATGTTGGACTTACACGTGAAGGAAGGTTTTAAAGCCTGTGGAACTTTTAAAGTTATTTATGTTTTGTATGGTGCTATTAATATTAATACAAGATCTTGGGTATGAACAAAAAAGGGAAGGTTATAGTTGAATAGTAATGTGTTTGTGGGCCAAGTTGACAAGGGTCAATTGTCCTGGTTGATTTTTTCCTCAGCTTGATACAAGCTACAGTCATCTCAGAAGAGGGAATCTTAATTGAGAAAACGCCTCCACAGGGGCATAGGAAAGTCCATAGGGGTATTTTCTTGATTGATTGATTGATGTTGGAAAGCCCAGCTCACTAGGCATGTGGGCCTTTGTTGTATATTTAGCAAGTTGAGCAAGCTAGCAAGAAGCACCCCTGTGGTTTCTGCATCGGCCCCTGCTCTGCTGGAGTTCCTGCCCTAACCTCCCTCAGGGATAGAAATAGGGTAACCAGACTGTATTCATTTTAAGGATGTGAAGACTTGCTCAGAGAGGTGATATCCCTTGCCTGAGGTGCACAGCTGATATGTGGCTACTTTGACCGGTTGCCTGGATGTGTAAGATGAAGTAAAACCTTTCCTCTTTAAGGTGCTTTTGGTCGTGGTGTTTTATCATAGCAATAGAAAACCTAACTAAGACAGCTTGCCTGGTTTGCTGCCCTCCCCAAAGCTGCCACTCCCAAGTCATCGACTGCTTTGTCTGAAGTACAGGTTCTTCGTTCATAAAATGGAATAACTGCATCTGGGGCTCATGTGGATCAGAATATCAACATGTCCACATGGTTTGACCCTTGAAGCCTTAGGATCTGCCCAGGTGGGCCTCTCCTCATTCTCCTCAGGGAAGGTTGAAGGAAAGACAGATAATGTCTCTGCCCCAGTATTGACCAGAGGATGCCTCTAGCTGGAAACTGCTGAGGAAGGGGAGAAGCCCAAGCTTCCAGGACCTCAGCCCCACTGAACCCTAAATGAGACCGTTCTACAGAAGAACAATTCATATTTGGCTGCCAGTCATCCTCTACTACTACTCAAGACCCAAGAACCTCACCTCACTACCTATACCATGAAACAAGCTGGGGGATCTGGGACTCCAGGGTGCTTCTCTAGACACACTTCAGGTCCACTGAAGTGGGTGCTATGCTCCCATCACCTCTTATACTTGGAGGGCTCTAGGATGTACATGGTGGTAGCTGGACCTGTGGCTCAGGACCTGATAACATGGGGAACCCACAAAATCCATACCAGCCTACTACTACTACTAAGTCCCTTATGGGGCCCAGAGGTAAGGCCTTTCTTTCTCAGAGAGACAGGGCACCAGGCCTGCTCCTCAGCAGATGACCCACATGGGATGCTGGGTGTGAACTGCTACTCCTTCACAAGCCTAAAGCATTTCAGATCTGCACAAGTAACTGTGTGTGTGCCTAACCCAAGTTCACATCACAATACTTTTACACCGTTCCGTGTCACAAGCTTCCTAAACTGATGGTGTGTTTGTCTTCCAATCCTGCAGGACCTGGCAGATTCTCTCTGTTGACACCCCAACCTCTAACATTTGCTGGCCTGAGCTTGTGATGTCCAGGCCGGTCTGGATTTGTGATCCTCTTCCTTTCTCCTCAGTGCTGTAGTTACAGGATGCTCCACCACACCCAGCTACAACTTTGCCCTTTGTGAAGACTCAGCATGCTCCTTCTAGGAAACCGGTCTCTCCTACACTGAAGCTTCAGATATTGGAAAGAGCTTGTCTCTGATCCCAATGGCAAGTGTGATATATAATTTTTAAATGACAACTAGAGTCCTGATTCTTTGTGATGACAGACCTTGCCATCTGAGGTGGGTCACAAAACATAGTGGCTTGCACTTCTTCCTTCTCTTGAAATTTCCTCTGACAAAAAACTGCCTTGGGGTAATCAGCAAAGATGAATCATGGTGGCCACACAGTGAGGAAGTAAGGCTTCACTTTAATTTGGAGTGGATCCTCCAGCCCCAAGCAAGCCTGCAGACATGTTCAGCCTTGGTCTCACATCTTGACCTTATGTTCTGAGAGATCCTAAATCAGAACCACAAATGACTTGCTCCCAATTCCCAGCCTGAGGAAGCTATGAGACAGTGTTAGTCCTTATGTAGTAGATGATGCAAACAAAATTCTTGCACGTCTTGCCACAAAGACCACAAAGTTTTCAACAGTACAGTTATGTCTAAAGTAACCACATGCTCAGTGAGCTCCAAACTGGGGTGACTTTACCAACAGGAGCACTTAGCAGTATTACTGTCTGCACCAAGTTCTCAGTACCTTGGTCTTTGCCTTCTGGCATGTCACCATGTGATTACAAGCTGACTTCAGCTGCGGTTGGAAGCACTCCAGCTGCACATGTTGGCACTTGTAGACTAGGATACCTGTCTTTGTATCTTCTGCACACCACAATAGGTAAGACCTCAGCAGGCATCAGACTACATCGTGTGTGTGCCCAGCTGCTTTCTTATCTACAACTTCATTGTAGTACCTAAGAGGCAGTTTTGAGGATTGAGAAATGGGGTGCAAAGCAGGTGATTGGCCCTGGGCTCTGTGTGTGGGCAGTTAGATGAAAGGTTTTAGGGAATAGGTTAAGAGGCCATGCACCTTGTTTGAGATCTAATCTCTCTCTGGGACCTGAGCTTTGTTGGATTAGGCTAGGTTGCACTAGCATCAAGCACAGGGTTCCCAATCTGTGTTTCTCCAGCATGGGGATGATAAGAACATGCAATCATGTTCAGCATTCTATGTGGGTGCTAGAGATGGAACTCAGGTTCTCGTGCATCTCCAACAAGCACTTTACCTTGGAAGCAATCTATCCCAAACTACTGTCTATCTAGAGCTGAGGCACACCTCCTTTCTATTTATGACCTCAGCTAGGAAGAGGTCACTAGCTACCCGAAAACAAAGCACTGAAACCAGGGTTATTTAAGAGGATAGACACTGTATGGTGGGTCCCCAGGAAACAGTAAACATGGCAGTCTGCCCAAGACTATACCCTTGGCTCAGTAGTCACTGTTTTCTCTGGCAGTAATTATTTGTTCACTGAGGACACCTTAACTGTCCCCGCTCCAAGATGGAGTTTGCCTCTTGTTCCCCACCACTACCCTCAGTCTAACCTGGGTAATCTGCAAGCTAACCCTGATTTTTTATCTCTATATCTCCATGGAAATGCAATGACCAGCATAGAAATGCTCAGCTGTTACCACTCAACAGTGGACGCACCAGGGTTCAGAAGAGTATCTCCTGAGCAAGTCGGGGAATACGCCCTTGAAAAACCAGAGAAGGCAGAAAGAAGGGTTCAGAAAGAAAGCAGCAACAAGGGTTAAGATTTCAAAGGGCCCCAAGACATCCATGGACTTGCAGAGAAAGTGTTTTGTATGTTTCAGTCCTCCCATTGGAAGTTGGAGTGACCGTGAACATCAGTGTAGTGAGGGACTCCCACATGATGCTGTGACATGAGCTGCCAGTCCCTTACATGAAGAACCTTTGGCTGATGGGTTTTTGAGATTTTGAGACAATCCTCTTGACTCTGCCTCCTGAGTGTTAGGATTGTAGGTGTTCTGCCACAGCCAGTTTGGGCTTAGACTTTAAGTCCCTCAGTTGTAGGGACTTATGCCAAGAGCCAGCTGTTTCCACACTCCTCTTCATCTGTCCACCTAGACTACTTTCTAGTCTTTCTTGGTACCCTAGGACCCAAGCCAAGGAATGGAGATGGGCCAGGAGAGAAAAGAAAGCCCTCTCCAAATTGGCTGAGGGAGCATGGCTACACACTGGGGAGCAAACGAACCACAGGGCTCTAGAATAGAACAAGTCAATGGATAAGCTGCCCTAACACCATCTCTGACTAAAGTACAAGCATCTGCAGGCCTAGGCTACTGCCTAGCCGGCACCAGTTGACTTACTGTCTATGCGAGCTAGTTTATGTCAACTTGACACAAGCTAGAGTCATCAGAGAAGAGGGCCTCAGTTGAGGCCTCAGTTGAGAAAATGCCTCCATAAGATCCAGCTGTAAAGCATTTTCTTAATTAGCGATCAATGGGGAGGGCGCAGCCCATTGTAGGTAGTGCCATCTGTGGGTTGGTGGTCCCAGGTTCTATAAGCAGGCTGAGCAAGCCAAAGAGCAAGCCAGTAAAAAGCACACTTCCATGGCCTCTGCATCAGCTCTTGCCTCCAGGTTCCTGCTTTCACTGCTTCTGATGATGAACTTACATGCAACTGTGGGTGAAATCAACCCTGTCCTCCCCAAGTTGCTTTGGTCACGGTGTTTCATCACAGTATTAGTGACCCTGAGACACTGTTCCTTCCAGGTTCTGGGGATGGCCAAGCCCTGGACTTGGATGTGGCCTCAGGAAGCTGCTTGTTCCCCTGAGCTAACCTAACCACTGCACCACAAGAGACTTCTGGGGTGAACCAGTTGTACAGGACTCCCAGTTAGGGATAATTTATCGCAATCATTCAAGACTTCCTGATAAAACAGAACCCAGACCCTTAATGAT
>CABHPH010123014.1:0-18683 GCA_902168325.1 Peromyscus nudipes
TGGGGGCTCCGATCCTCAGTGGAGGGAGGACATTGCCATCCACCCAGGCCAGGGTCCCATCTAAGATGAGCCAACAACAAAGGAATATGAAATTGCCCACCAGTGAATCCCGCTTTTCCATATTCAAGGGGCTTGTTTGATCTTTTTCTCTAAGGAGCTATTTTCTCTGTATCATGAGATAAAAACTCTGACAGAAACAGCCAGTTCCCAGTTGGTCACAGCACTGTGTGCCGGAGGTGGCATGCCCCAGTGCCAGGGAAGTGCCTAATGGTGCATTTTCCCGACTCTTTCAGGGAGGCCCCTCTTCTCCCTTCCTCTCCCTGATCCACACCCCCTCCTCCTCATCCTCCTCTTTTCTTCCCTCCCTCCATCCCTCCTTCCCCCCTTCACTCCTTTCTCTTCTCTTTCTCTCTCTTTGCAACTCTCACTCACTGTGAACCCTGCAGGGGCTTTGAAAAGCATAAAAATGAGCAATAGAGCAGAAGCGGCCCCTGCCTGAGTGTTCAGGTGACCAGTGTCCTTATTGGGTCTGGTCTGCTTATTGCCCTCATCCCGGGAACTTGGACAGAACAGTTTTGTAAAGTCTCAGTGTTAAAAAGCAGAGAGGAGATTGCCCGGGAGAGTTGGCCTCATGTAGGACTCATCCACATGCATGGCTTTGACTTCTACAGTTTCTCTTCATCTTTGTGTGGATGCTTAGAACCAAGACCATATTTTCAGCCCCAGAAAATTCAAACATTGTTGAAGGTCAAATTCAAGTGACTTTCGGGGTTATCTGACTCTAGGAGTTATTCTTTCCACCGACATGAATTAACACAGATGGTTTCGTAGACCTGGCCTATTTTTATTCAAAGGGAGTGAACTGTGAAGCTTCTAAAAGTGAAATAAAATCCACTTTGCTGCTTCATACCCCTGAGAGGATGTTGCTTGTCTGACACTAGCCCTGCCTCTGCCCCTTTGGCTGGTTTGCTGCTGAAGCATAAGCCCATGGCAACTCGTTTTTTAAGATGGTGGTTATGAGAAAAGAACACATACATTTTTTTAAGCCTTGTTCTCTGGTGATGGAAAACATCTTTTTTTAGACCCTCTGTTTACTGCTTTGGTAAACAGTAAAATGCTGCTGCAGCAATCACCTTGAGGATAAATGGCTTGTAGACAGACACTTCCTACACTCGCTTCCTGCCCTGATAGCCAGGCCAACCAGAGGCGCAGGCGCAGGAAGGGCTCCTTGTGGAAGCTTCCTGTCCATGTGCTGCTTCTTCCTTAGCGAGACGGAGGCCTCCGCATTTTCAAGGGAGGAGTCTGTGTTTTGTAGCAGGTGAAGATACGAAGCTTTACTGACTTCTGTGTCTGCCTATCTTGGTGTTATCTCATACACAGACAGGACTGTGCTGTGTCCTGGGTGGGGGCAGGTGGGTCTCTCGGCCTTTTTGAGTCCTGGAAAGAGGTTTATGATTCAAGTCATTGTCCCCGAGGTTGGATGAAAGGCATCTTCTAGTATTGCTCCATTTAAAGCCATTGTGGAGCTCACTCTCTTTAGTCAGGCCGAAATCACCAGATTCGGATCCAAAAATTTTCAGTTCACGGTTTGTTCTCTGTGCCGAGTTTACGCCAGTTATTAAATCCCAGGGAACGCATTGTTTAGGCCCTTTGAAGCAAAGCAAATAAAACCACAAAGCACAAACACCAAACAATAGAGAGTCATCCATTACCCATCTACAGGATATGTCCTTAGCAACTGGCCCTTTTGTAGGAGGAAAAATATATCAAGTCAACAAACAATAAACTAAACAAAATAAATAGCACCCGGGAGCCCTCAGCTCTAGCCCTGGCAAAGCCCCAAAGAATGGTGTTTACAGGCTAAAAACAGGGGAACCTGCCGCCCCCACCGAGCCTCCTGCAGAGGTTAGAAATAACCACACCCTGAGCAGCCCCTCACTGCTGCCCCTACTCCCAACCCCGATGTTGGACCTTAGACAAGGCAAACATCTCTGGCAAGCTTTGCAGCGCAGTGAGAAGGACACCAGGGTGGCCCTCTGGCCCTGTAGACACAGGGTCCATAAGAGATGGTGGCTGCCCCAGTGGAAGCAGAGACTAGACCTGACTGGGAAAGGTGTTAGATGTGGGTAGATGACTACTGACCCAGTGTTGCAAGTGGGTGCTTACCAGCATGTTGATATCCCCTAGTGATTTTTATCTACACAGCCACTCAATGTACATATATGTATTTTGTGTTTGAAGTGAAGAATTAGAATGAGATGACCCCAGAGAGATTCCACACCACCACCACCAACCACCCTGCCCCTCCTTAAACCTGTTTGCTAATCTTGTTGGAGACCTCTAAGCCTAGAGCCTCAGTGTCCCGTGTGAGTGAAGGCAGCCTCTTAGTCTGCACATCTGCTGGGAGGGCATCTGCTACTTTGTTGCCTGATAGTGAAACCGCACCGGCTCTCTCCCAGCATGATTCCCCAGAGGCCACCTCTGCAGGCTTGCAAAGGGTCTCAGGGTTGGCAGGATTGTGTATTGGTTGTGTGATTCTGGGGCCGATGGAGAGTCTTACCTAATGGGGGCCCTTCAGAAGACCACCCACACTATTGAGGAGGGATTTTGGTCTTGGTTTGTTGACATTGCCTGGACGGATGCAGGCTCAAAAGAGCTGTTGAAAAGTATCAGTGAAATGTCAACAGTGATAAAAAAAAATGTTTCTTCCTTTTTTTTTTCCATTTCAAAACAACTACATAGAAGCTTAGAAAATTAAAATTCAGGGTTGGGGATTTAGCTCAGTGGTAGAACGCTGGCCTAGCAAGCGCAAAGCCCTGGGTTCGGTCCTCAGCTCCGGAAAAAAAAAAAAAAAAAAAAGAAAGAAAGAAAAAAGAAAATTAAAATTCAGAAAAGAAAATTTAAAACACCTTATATCACACCGTCAATGGTCTGCTGGCACTTGATCCTTTTCTGGTATTATGGGGTTTTTGTTCTCCATATTTGCAGGTATAATGTTTGGAAATGAAACTCATTTAAAAATAATGATTTACTACTCACTTCCTTTTTCACAGGCTCCTTGAGAAATAGAGGCCCATGTTGCCTTTTTTTCTTTCATCTTCCTGGTTTTTGTTTGTTTGTTGGTTTTTTTCCAGGGTTGGGGATTGATCCCAGGACCTAGTGCATGGGAGACAAGCTCTCTGTCAACTGAGCTATATGCAGTCCTGTGACTGTTTTGAAAGCTTGATGTGTGCAAGGATGCTGAACAGGGGTGCCGAGGTGTGCAAGGGTGGGCTCTGCGGGTACTCACCCGAGTGTCTGTGTTTGGAAACTTTCAAAATTATTATTTTTTAAAATATTTATTTTTATTATTTTAAAAAAGTGTGTGTGTGTGTGTGTGTTTGTGTGTGTGTGTGTGTACATGAATGCAGGTGCCTGCAGAGGCTGGAGGTCTCAATCCCTGGGAGCTAGAGTTGCAGGCAGTCACAAACCATCTCATTTCGGAGTTAGGACTGATCATGGGCCCTCCCTGTAGGGGCAGGGTGCTCTCACCCACAGCCAGCTTTTCCGTGCCCCCTTTTTGATGTTGAGACAGGGTCTCACTGTGTAGCTCAGGCTAGCCTTGCATCTGTGGTCTTTCTGCTTTCTTCAAACCATTTGGATTTTGCTCCATCATACGCAGCTTTGCTGTTATTTTTTAAACTTACATGCTATTTGCTTTTCTGAAGTAAATAAATGATCTTTCCGGATTGTAATTAATTCTCATGTTCATGTTTGAACCCAATGAACTTTGGACATTTAGAGTTTTTGTGTAAAGGGGCCAGATTGTGAGAAGTGAGAGATGTAATCACGTCTGTGACTCAAGCAAAGACCCACCATTGAGCCGTTGAACTCAGCTCCATTTTTATAATCCCAGGAAACCACAGCCGAAGAAAAATCAAGATGGGCATGAGAAAAGCATCTGCTCTGCCCCAGCCTTAGTCCCTGGATGTGTTCTCTGCCGGGCAGCGGAGAGGTCGTGCAATTCTACAAGGAGAGACAGCCAGTGTCTGGAGCAGCCCTAGAGTTAAAAAAAAAAAAAAGATGTTGTTTTCTCCGGTTCCCAGTGTTGGAACCTTCTTGAGAGGAAGTGAGCAGGCACCTACTGAATTATCATGGATGGGCCGCTTCTATGATTAAAACTACAAGAGAGAGGCCTTCTGGTTCCTGACTCTAATCACAGCTTTTCAGGAGACTGAGGCAGGAGGATTGCAAGCTCAATGACCTGCTTGGGCTACAGTGTGAGTTCAAGGACAGCCTGGGTGACTTTGACCCTACGTCAAAATAGTTACAAAGTGGAAAGAGGGCTAGGGGTGTAGCTCGGTGGTAGAGCACTTGCTCACAAGTACCCTGAATTCAGTTCTTCAGTCAGTAGTCTCTCTTTCGCACACGCACACGCGCACAAACACACACACACACACACACACACAGCTGTGTCACATCGATCATATTCAGAAACTCTCAAGTAAGGACTATGAAAACTCAGTGCTCTGAGCCTTCAGTATTATGTGACTTCGTTGGGCTGATTCCTGGTGAGAGGTGCATCCCAGGTAAATGTCTATTGGATGAATGAATAATGGCTCCAGTGGTAAGTATGTGAGTGAGCATGTGGATTGAATGTAAGATGATAGATACTAATGGTGACAAAATGATCATAAAGAATCTGTTCTTTTTTTCCCACATTGTGGGAAATAAAAAACATTTTAGTTCCTTTTCTGAGTGGATACACAATTTTAATGTGGTTTTTACCCCCCTTCAAAAAATCCACACTTGCCGGGAGGCGGTGGCGCACTCCTTTAATCCCAGCACTCAGGAGGCAGAGCCAGGCAGATCTCTGTGAGTTCGAGGCAAGCCTGGTCTGCAGAGCAAGATCCAGGACAGGCACCAAAACTACACAGAGAAATCCTGTCTTAGAAAAAAAAATCCACACCTTTCTTCAAAAAGGGCTTAAATGATGATTTGCCATTTACTTTAACTTTTGGTTGTTTGTGTGTAGGTATATGATGTGAGTCTTTGCACATGTTAGATATTGATAAAGCTACTGTACTCAAGCTAGTTAATATGTCTGCTGTCTCCTGTGGTTACCCAGTGTGTATGTCAAGGGGCGAGAGTACCCCAGTTTAGAGTGAGCAAAGTCCTGAAGTCCAGCACCATGTCAGCAAGTGCAGCTCTGTGTAGTTCATGCTCTCTAGACGCCATCGTCCTGCATTCCAGATGCTCTCTTCCCTTTGGCCTTCATCCTGTCATTTCCTTCTGGACCCATGGTCACTGTTTTACCTTCGGTTTGATGTCTGTGCACTTAACAGTTGTAGATTCCGCCTGTGAGCAAGATCATCCAGTGCTTTTCCTTCTGTAACTACCCTGCTGTGCTTAGCATATTGTCTTCAAGATTCCTCCACATTTGGACAACTGATAGAAAATCACACACACACACACACACACACACACACACACACACACACACACCCTTTTTGATAAGTTTCATGTAGCTCAGGCTAGCCTGGAATGATATAAGTAGCTAGTAATGACTTCCAACTTCTGACCCTCCTCCTTGCCTCTCAAGTGCTGAAATTTGAGCTGTGTGATGCCATGTGTGGTTTCCACAACACTGAGCATTGAACCCAGGGCTTCATGAATGCCAGGCAAGCATTCTGTGGACTGGAACACGTACCCAGCCCAGAGCGTCACTTTTCAAAGATGAGTAGCATCTGTACGTGGCACAGGTCCTTCCTTTGCTCCCCCACCAAGGCTGTTTCCATGTCGTGTTTAAGGTGAACAGTGCTGCAGTGACTGGAGGCTTGTGGGTATCTTTATTGGGTGTGGACTGATTCCCTTGGGTGTATATACAGGGATGGTGGAGCATATGGTGGTCATATACTCGAGAACCCCCACAATCAGCACCCCGCCCTCACTATCTCTTGTCTTTTGGTAGGAGGCATCATAACAGGTGTAAAATGACACCTCATTGTAGCTGTGGTTTTTATTTCCACAAACATTAGTTAGACTGAAATCTTTCTATTTACCTGTTGGCCATTTTTAGGTCTTCTTTGGGGAAAGGGAAATACCTTTTCAAGGTTCTTTGTGAATGTTTTTGCTGGTAGACTAATCATAGGACCACACAGAGCCTGGTGGGGTGTTGAGTGCTCAAGGTACTACTTTGGTGAGTGCATGCAGTCTCCTCTGGGCTGTGGATGGGACTCTCCTGCTGGTGAGTGTATACAGTCTCCTCCAGGCTGTGGATGGAGACTCCTCTGCTGGAAAATTCCAAGCAGAAAGTCAGCTTCTGAGCGGCTCTGGGCGGTGGCACTTCCTTCCGTGACATTTGCTTTGAGTGAATTGACAGCACCTCCCACTGTTTACTTGGGGTCTGCATTGGGTCCTTGGCATGTCCGTCAGCACATTGGCTGTAGTCCTCTAACTGTGTCCTGGGTGTGAATTAATGAGAAGTTGCACCAAGTGTGCAGCGGTGGAAACTTTTCACTTCTTCCCTGTCTGTAGTCACTCCTTTAAAGTTTCAAGGACTCTGTCATTTAACCTCTTAATCCCTGGCGCTGGTCTCCATTCCCTGGTCCACAGAACAAGTTTCTCCATCAGTTGGAATCTGGCAGGTGACACCACTGTAGTTTTTATATTATTTCTACAACAGATGTGATATAAGATGACATCTATATTAGTAGATCAGTTTCTGTATCCAACTACAGAATAATCTACTTTTTAATGGAGGTTAATTTCAATAACAGAGAATGACCAGTTTATTAAATTTAAAATTACTTACTGGCATGTCAAAATGTGCAAGTATATTATTTAATTTGGTAAGTCTTATGGCTTAAATTGCTCTGTAGAAAATGATGGAATAGGATGTTTGGGAAATCATTCAGCTCTTAAGGGTGATTGCTGCTTTCCCAGAGGACCTGAGTTCAGTTCCCAGCACAGCATTGGGTACCTGTGACTCCAGCTCCAAGGGGTGCAACACTGAGACACTTTCTTCTACTTGTCCGTGGCCACCTGCACACGTGTGACACACATTCATACAGCATCAGACACAGACACACCTATACACGTAAATAAAAATAATAAAAATGGATGAAGAAAATGGTAAAAATGTCATCTTCCATGAAATGAGGTATTCTGTGATCTTGGCTAAATATTTTTGCTTAGAAAATAGTAGATTTACATGTAGTTTTCAGAAAAAAGTTACAGACAGGTCTCATGGACTCTTTTCCTAGTTTCCCTGAAAGGTAAGATTTTTAAAATGTGTTCATTCTTTTGTAATCTCATGCATCTCTAAAGTACTTTGACCATATCCTCTCTTTTTCTTATTCTTTTCCAGCTCCCACCGAACTCCTCCTTTCCAACAAGTCCCCCTCCTCACTCCCATGTCTGTTTTGGAATCCCTGTGTCAGTCAGTGTTGTCTGTGTGAGCAGGTGGGGCTTATGTAGGAGAGGATAGCGGCCGGTGGCTGCACCATTGGGGCAGTGGATCCGATTAAGTTTTTGTTTATTTTTATCTTTATGGACATTCTCCAGTTGATCATGAAGGAATTCACCTCTTGGTTGTCTCCTAGAACAGGTAAAGATCTGTCTGTAGATGTCTACTGAAGGAATGAAAGCATGAGGAAGGGATCCAGTGCATAGAAGGAAGTCTTTCCTGGACGTGAAACTAGCTAAAACAGGTTCTAGTTTGTAAGGAATCAAAGGAAAGGAAATGACTTTTATTCGGGAATCAAAATGTTGGAAGAAACTTGACTGGTCCCTGAGAGCCCATTGTGTCCTGAGCTAATTGCATTTTGGATCTGTACACTTAATTGTTCTTGGATAATTAAAAGAGAAGCAGGGCTTTGCTGGAGGAACAGGTATGCATGGGATAATCATGGAGTAATTTGCTTGCAATTATTGGTTGGAAAACATACCAAGGAAATTATATTTTAACTTCCTTTTGTTGTTTCATTTTAACTTTTAAAATAGTTTTAATTAATTAATCTATTTCTTTTACATTCCGACCACAGCAGCCTCCCCTCCCTCTTCTGCTTCCACTCCCCCTACCCACCCCTCCTCCGTAAGAAAGAGGCAGGCCTCCCATAGGCCTCAGCAAAGCACGGCACATCAAGCTGCCATAAGACCAAGCACCTTCTCTGTGTTCATGCTGGGCAAGGCAACTCAGCATGAGGAGTAGGTTCCCTAGAGCCAGTCAAAGCACTAGGGATGGCCTCTGCTCCCATTGCCGGGAGTCCCACAAATAGACCCAGCTACAAAACTGTTACATATATGCAGAGGGCATAGGTCAGTCGCATGCATGCTCTCTTGTAGACTCTGTGAGTTCCCATGAGCCAGGCTAGTGGTTTCTGTGGGTTTTCCTGACCCCCCTGTTTCCTACAACCCTTCCTCTCTCTCTTCCCTCTCCTCATCAGGATTCCCCAAGCAGGCCCCAATGTCTGTCCTTGAGTCTCTGAATCTGCTTCCATCAGTCATTGGATGAAGCTCCTTCGACCTGGGGTAGTGACCAATCTGACCACAGGGGATGGCCAGCTCAGGCTATGCATCCTCTGCTGCAAGGGGTCTTAGCTGGGGCCATCCTTGTAGACTTGTGGAAGTTAACCTTGCATCAGGCTCTACCTGACTCTGTAAAGGTCCATCTTTCTCAGCACCGTCTCCCTCTGCTCACCTCCCAATCTGATCCCTCAAGATTCCATGCCCACCTGCCCCCTGTCCAACCAGGAGGCCTCTATTTCCCCTTCCCAGGGAGATACATGTGTTCCCCACCCCCCTTGGGCCCTCCTTGTTACCTAGCCTCTCTAGGTCTGTAGACTGTAGCATGGTTATCCTTTACAGTTAATATCCAATTATGTGTGAGTACATAGCATGTATGCCTTTCTGGGTCTTGATTACCTCACTCAGGATGATTTTTTTCTAGTTCCATCCATTTTTCTTTCCTGATGTCATTATTTTTAACAGCCGAGTAGCATAGTTGAGCAAGTGTCCTTGTGGTATGATTGAGCATCTATTGGGTATATGCCCAAGAGTAGTATCCCTGGGTCTGGAGGTAGATTGATCCCCAATTTTCTGAGAAACTTCCATACTGATTTCCAAAGTGGCTGTACAAGTTTGCACTCCCACCAGCAATGGAGGAGTGTTCCCCTTGCTTCACATCCTCTCCAACATAAGCTGTCATCAGTGTTTTTTATCTTAGCCATTCTGACAGGTGTAAGATGGAATCTGAGTTGTTTTGCTTTGCATTTTCCTGATAGCTAAGGGTGATGAACATTTCTTTAGGTGTTTGAAATTCTTCAGTAGAGACTTCTCTGTTTAGGTCAGTACTCCGTTTTTAAATTGGATTATTTGTTTTTTGTTTTGATGTCTAGTTTCTTGAGTTCTTTGTGTATTTTGGAGATCAACCCTGTCAGACATGGGGTTGGTTTCCCACTCTGTAGGCTGTCATTTGTCCCATGTATCCTGTTGACAGTGTCCTTACAGAAGCCTTTCAGGTTCGTGCACTCCCATTTATTAATTGTTGATCTCAGTGGCTGTGCTACTGGTGTTCACTTCAGGAAGTTGTTTCCTGTGTCAGTGTGTTCAAAGCTGTTCCCCACTTTCTCTATCAGGTTCAGTGTAGCTGGATTTATGTTGAGGTCTTTGATCCACTTGGACTTGAGTTTTGTGTAAGGTGATAGATATGGATCTATTTGCAGTCTTCTGCATGCTGACATCCAGTTATGCCAGCACCATTTGTTGAAGATGCTTTCTTTTCTCCTTTCTCACCACTTTGTTGAAACTCAAGTGTCCATAGGTGTGTGGATTTATTTACTTTATCAATTCCATTGATCTACCTGTCTGTTTTTACACCAATACCATGGTATTTTTATGACTGTAGCTCTGTAATAGAGCTTATATCAGGGATGGTGATGCCACTGGCAGTTCTTTTATTGTACATGTTAGTTTTAGCTATCTAAGGGTTTTTTTTTTCTCCATATGAAATTGAGTACTGTTCTTTCAAGGTCTACAAAGAATTGTTTTAGAATTTTGATGGGAATTGCATTGACTCTATAGATTGCTTTTGGTAAAATGGCCATTTTTACTCTGTTAATCCAACCGATCCACGAGCATGGGAGATCTTAACATAGTTTTTAAACAAATACAGATTTCAGAAATCTAAAGATGCTTGTACCATTTGTTCCCTACAGAGTGGTGATGCCCACTGGGACGTGAACTGGATGCATCCTCCACTAGTACAAGGGTAGATTCTCCTAAGCAGAGAAGCAAAGGCGTGGTCAGGAACAGGAGTTGACATGAAATAGTCTACAAAGAAAAATATGCATTCTTCTGAGAAATCATGGCTCCCTGGTTACTGTAACCAGGGAGGAACTCAACTCTTGGCGTAAACCCAGCACTGAGGAAAGTTTGACTAAGACTTTAAGGCAAATGTCAGGTCATGTGATACCCTAAACTGGAAACATGTTTTGTTGTTGCTATAAACAACCGCCGCATTAGGATATCAGTCCCGCCCCCCACTCCCACCCCCACCCCCACCCCCGCACCTGTGACAAATCCCACCCCACTGACTTTCAAATCTCACACTTGTATTCTCCCATTTAGGGAGGATAGGTGTCCCAGTTGCTCTGGCAGGGCAGGCTTCTCACGGAGGTTCTGAGGGGGAAGAGACCCCATGCCTCTTCTCTAGCTTTGATTGCCTGCTCGGGATGCTTGTGGCCCCCTTCATTCTGTTCACTGACTCCTGTCTGTGTACTTTTCTGCCTCTAATAAGGATGCTCTCACAGAGTCTAGAACCAAGTTTAAATTAGTGTGACCTCATTGCAGCCATTCATTACACTGGCAAGTCCCAACCCCCAAAGAGGCCGTACTTTGAGATCCCAGGTGGACATGGATTTGTAGGAATACCTACAAACGCAGGATTTGTTCAACCACCATAAATAAGAAGGAGGTGATGAAGGTCATGGAGGCCTAGCTGCATACAGTCTGTTGTTGGAAGAGGCTCAGGTTACTGAGGTTTAGCAAGAATGCCAGGGGTCTTACCTTCATGACTTCATACCAACCACTTCTGTGTAAACAGCATTCTTGAAGGTAGGAGTGTAGTTCATTTTATTAGGAAAAGAAAATGAAACGTGGTAGTGTGCCTGGCCACTGCCACAGTGTTAAATCCTGAGTGATAATCAAAGTGAAATCACTGTAGGGTGAAGCGTTCACCCAGCAGCTGGTTCAGTTTCAGAAGATACCCAGTGGGATGCTGCGGTTTCTCTTATCAGTTGACTTAGTAAAGACAAGAGAAGTGCAAGGCAGACTCAAGGCTCCATAGATGCACCCGGGTTTGCTGCCCCAGCCGCCAGTCATCCTTCTTCTCTTTGCCCCGCCTACCAGGGTAGATGAGTGTGCTAGTCACCTCTTATGAAAATGTGGTTGTGTGGCTTTCTTCACAAAAAGACTTTGCGTGTAGTGTCCTCTGTCCAAAGACTGAATTCATGAAAATAGGCCCACATGCTAATTGCCAGGCATCATCTCTTTATTCTTGCTTCTGTATCTTTGATATCTGCTGAGGAGTCACACATATGGAGATTTCATTCTGGAGATGGGAGCTGCCTGTGATACTCAGGTGCTATGTCTTCAGAAGTTTCAGCTTGGTTTCTGGGTTCAAAGCCTCATCTTGCCACTAATAATGAGGGTTCTGTAAGATTAAGAAACAGGTTGTAGGCTGGGCTGGACTGGGCTGGGCTGGGTGGTGGTAGTGCACACCTTTAATCCAGCACTCGGGAAGCAGAGGCAAGCAGATTTCTGTGAGTTCAAGCCTGGTCTACAGAGCAAGTTTCAGGACAACCAAGGCTACAAAGAGAACCCCTGTCTAGACATTGTCTGTATGCTCTTGCCTCGTACATGTGCACAAGATGAGGGATGAAAATGTGTCCAGCTCACATGCGGCTGTCCATCTAGCTGTGGCACCAAGGGGCACACAGAGTGGTGGGTGAGGTGGGATCACACAATGGAATCTTTTTTACACTTGTAATTTAGTGGCGAATACAGGGATAAGGCAGGTCCCTGGGGTTTGGAATTAAGATCTTTCAAAGCTTCTAAATGGATGGATGGTCGGGGCTTCATCTCTTTTTGTGTACCATTAAGCACATAATTGTAAGTTTGCAGAGCAAGCCCCTGTTTCCAGGGTGCTTTTTCTCAGTCTACAGTGATACTTCTCTGTGTGACTCACATCTGTGCCATGCTATATTCAGATCCTCGTTTTGGACTGGCCTATACCCAAAACATGGGTGAGGTAACCATGGAAATGTGTTTGGCTGTGTGCAAACATGTCCATGTCCACGAGGCCTCAAGGGCCAGGGCTTACCCATTGGGTTCAAAGTGGAGATAAGAGCTCATGGGCTGTTTTAAGAGCCATGTTAGGACAGTGAGATGGCTAGATAGGCTAAAACCCTGGGGGTAGATATTTACTTACTGCATGCTAAATGAATGCTTTCAGATTTTCTTTATTTTAAAATTAAGATGTAAGTTGTGGTCCTGCTCAGACAAGCTAGTCACATGGATCACCAACCCCCTGTGTGGTTTTGCACATGGACTTTGATATGTCTTGTTCTTTTTATTGTCTAAATACTGGGAATGGCAGGAGGTACCCTATATCCGTTTGTGACCAGCCATGAGCATCATCCGGTCTACCTGTTTAACTAGCATCCTATGCAGACATGCATAGGCACAACCCAGAGGCTCGATATAAGCAAATACCAAAGAAAGCTACCGCCTGGATGATAAGATAAATGTCTGCAGATCCTGCTCTGGGCTTGCAGAGGCTATTTTTAGCTACCAGCTTTCCCAGCAGATGCCTTAACCTTTTGGTGCTTTATGGGGGCCCTTTGGTTAGCTCCATCCTTACAGTGTGTGCTGATAAAGATGAGATCACAGGTTTACTGTTTGTGAAGCCAGAAACTTCTCAGAGATGAAAAGGAATAGCTACTCTGTCTTCTGGGGCCACCAGCGACATGGCTTGTGCAGATGCTTCTGTGGTCCATAGGCAGGAACGTAGAGCAAGACCATTGTGTGAATTTCTGCTGATAGAGGGAAAGAGAAAGTCTCCAGTTCCTCCCAGTGGTAGACGTAGCCCTAAAACAGCTATGCCCTGCTTTCCTGGGGATTTTACTTCAAAACACCTCAGTGGGGTTTTATGCTCATGACCTCAGCTTACCGAACCCAAGGGCAGAGGTTACCAGTGTGGTCATCAGGGCTCCATCCACTGTTGTCTACTTTTTCCCTGAACTTGGTCGTTGGTGCACATCTGTGAAGGGGCCGTTGACGTGGAATTCAAATCTGGTTGTTTAGTCTACGCGGAGTGGGGAAGGGTTCTGTCTCTTTAATATTTATAGCGGTTGGACAGAACTTGCCGGGTGAAGGTTAATTGCTCTCCAGTTTAAGCAGCTCTCTGCCCAGATGGGTTATCAGGGCTGAACACTCGTTACAAGATTAATCTCATTTCCGACAAGACTTCCCTTTCCTTCAACTGATTTCTGCCCAGCCATTGGAGCTGTCATCAGCCGTTAAAAGGAGGGTGGATCGCTCTGGGACAGAAGTACTGGTATGCACAGAAACAATGCAGAGCGATGTCCTATCTTGTGGACATCTTTAGCAGAACACATTTCAGCCCTGCTGTGAAGGCCAAGGCTCATAAACGGCAGGGACAATTGGAGCATTTGTATCTACGTGTCCGTGACAAATTTCTGAGGTGATTGCAGCCCCTTCCCTTGCTGGGGGATCCTGTCCTGGGACATGGAACCACACTTTGGGTGTTATTGGTTTGAAGGTTTTCAGTCATTCTGTGATCAGTTTCCTATCTGAGGTCCCCACCCGGGCAGGGAGAGGCTTGCACATCATACTATGTGCCATTGTTGTGAATGGGGGCTATAGCTCAGGGACCATGACTCGGAGCAACCCACTGTGTGCTGTGTACCTATTAGGTGGCTCCTTCAGTGAATTCCATGCACACCCAGGTTTGTGTTTAATCTCAGAGACTTCGACACATGGTGATGACATGTTGGCCTAAGAAGAGCAGGCTGAGTTCTCTTTACTTGAGAATAAGTCTCTTCGTTTCTTTAGGTTGTTTCAAGAAGTTCTTCTAGGAACGTGGCAGTTGGCTCCGGGGTATGGTGTGTGGGAATCGACTCAATGACGTGTTCAGCAGTGGTGTTCCCCACCTTCACCAGCTGAGGTAGATGGATGGTCAGGCCCCCGGTCCAGTGGAGATGGAGAAGGCAGCGATGGGGGTGGGAGGTATTGCACACACAGAGCCCAGACGTACCGAGATGCAATACACCAGGAGGCTTTGGGACAGAGCCGGAGGATGGCACTTAGGGGCTCGGCACAATCAAGATGGCCAGGGTAGGTTGGCAGACAACAAATGCCAAAGCCCTGGGGCAGGAGCAGCCTTGGGGGTTAAAGACCATGTTCCTCTTATTCACCTGGGTCACAGAGGAAGCAGAAGGGCCCAGCGCCCTGAAAAAAGGGCCCCCTGCTTTGGTTGTGGTCACATATGATGTTAAGCACCAGAACCCTCTCCATATTGAGGAGCACACCCTAGGTGTGGGGAACCTGTTCAATGGAGGTGCCTTTGACAGGGGGCTCGCCTGAAGAACGTAGAGGAAATTTCAGTCGTTCAGGTTACACTTTCGTGTCCTGGATCCACTTGGCTCTGGGCTGGGTGGTGTTCGAGGAAAGGCGCAAAGCTACACAGAGAAACCCTGTCTCAAAAAAACCAAAAAAAATAAAAATAAAAATAAAAAAATAAAAAAAATAAAAAATAAAATAGAATAAAATAAAATGGATGTTGATGTGGCTCCTACTTTAAAACGTTGCCATGTGGATGTGCATTCCTCCACAGGGTGCGCATGTTATCTCAGTGAGCTGTCAGCTGTTACAAAGGCCCCATGCTGTCTGCATGCTTGCTTGGTCTATCCGTCCATTTTCCTTTTCTGAACAAAATGTGATGGATTCCTATTCAACCAAGAGACATTTTCAGTGACATCGTCAGAGAAGTACTTTGTGTGTCACACAAGTATTATGTGGTTTGAGGAAATCGTGTGTATGTGTGTGTGTGTGTGTGTGTGTGTGAGAGAGAGAGAGAGAGAGAGAGAGAGAGAGAGAGAGAGAGAGCCTGTGTGCATGCATATGTGTGCGCACCTGTGCACATGTATGCATGTGTGTATATGTGTGGGTGATGCATGTATGTATCTGTGTGTGCATGCATGAAGGACGGAAAGGTATACCAAGAGTCCTGCTTTATCATGCTCTGCTTTAGTCACTTGAGGAAGGCGAGGTGAGCCCAGAGCTAGGCGGGCAGCTGGTAAGGTCCAGTGCGACATAGCCATGCCCAGCTCTTTATGTGGGTGCTGGGAACCAAACTCAGGTCCCCACGCTTGGCAAGCAAGTGCGTTTTCCCATAGAGCCGTCTCCTCAGCCCTGCTCAAGAAGATGTGTGAGCCCACAAAGGCATGTGGTATTCAGAGAAAGAAGCAGGGAGGAGGTGGGGAGGAGGGGGAGGACTGAGTCATTGTGCCACCCTGCGGGGCGGGTGCTGTGATGACAGGTTCCTCTAGGGATGCACTGATAGGCCACTGCCCAAGGGCAGATAAGGGCACTTGGTGCTGCACTCACCAGGGTGGGTGGCGTCTGGGTGTTTGGGTCTCCTCACCCTCTCTTTCTTCTTGGCTTCTCTGGGGAGAAACTCTCCATTTCCCTCCTGAGAGTTCTTCTAGGGGAGACACAAACTGAAAGTACTTTGGAGAGGGTGAGTGGAGAGAGCCCGCAGGAAGTTCTTAGATGTGATCATTTTGTTGGTGGAGTCAAATCCCAGTGTGTCTCACCCTTACAGTTACTCCATGGGTGACTCACGAGGCAGCCAGAATTGCCACTCCCAGACTGCACTACGGTTTCTGGGAAATAAAGGGTCTCCTACATGATGTATTTCCTTGTGAGTAAACTTTGAACCAGCCTTTTCATCACCACTCAGAAAAAAATCAGTTGACATATTCATTCCAACTTTCTCTCTCTCTCTCTCTCTCTCTCTCTCTCTCACTCACACACACACACACACACACACACACACAATACATATACATATATATATATATATAAAGCTCTATAACTATTGATATGTATGGATATCTTATTCATAGATATATATCCATATCATATTTATAGATATGTTACATATAGATATGTATAATATATATTGTTATTTAAGTTCCAGCCCATCTAATTTGATAGAGAACATAGTGAACTTTAAGATGATAGCCAAATTATACAATTACGTATAACTGTTTCACAAAATTATAGTACTCCTAAGCCGCGTCTTTGAAAAACGTTTTTTCCTTCTCCTGTTATTACTCCCCACATGTGTGAGAGTTCCAGATTTGGGTCTCTCTCTCACATCAACACAGGATTAGGTTTGAATCAGCACTCCCTCACCACTGTCTGCTGTGTGCGTAATAATAATGGTCTCGTCAAAACCGAGAACAGCTGTCTAGGAGAACTGCATGGGTGATCATAGAGAGAAAACAGAAACAGTGGCAAGCCGAAGGAGATAAAGGGCCACGGCTGCGGCACGTCACCCGCCACCTGCCGGACTTCTGTGACTCCGCCCAGCACGGTGACCTCGCTGTGGTTGTGCTGCTCTGGGGACTTGGGAGGTCTGGGTGGTAGCCTTCCCCTTCTTCCTTGATTTAGAAGCTGAGGTCAACCTGCAGCTTCCTGGAGTTGTCAGGCCCAGGGTTCAAGGTGACCTGGGCAGGCATTGTCCAGAATTGGTGTCCTCCCTACTTTGCACGTCATGTGGACTCCTTTGAATCTACTCTCCTTTGTCATGGTGACAGAGGACATCCACAGATATGACTATTTCACAACAAAACTTTGTTTTCACAGACAAGGGCTGCCCTGGGATAGGGAGCTAAGTCTCCTGAGTCCTGGTTATTAATCCTAAACCAGTACTATTTTTTGGTCTTGCTCATGGGACCCTGGTTTTATTGAGATTCCAACACATGTAGAGCTAGGGTAGGTATACAGAAACTCTCTGTGAAAATCAAGAAATTCTTCTTACAATTTTTAAGTTATTTCCCCAAAATAGTTTGGAAAGTGGAGAAGCAACAATTGTGTGGCTATGTGCCAACTTTGGATGGTTTCTGTGTACCCCTGCCATGTACTCCTGCTGTATACCTTCCGGCCCCTGGTGCCTGGATGTAGTCAGATGTGGCCGTACATATTCCATCAATACAGCCCAGCCCAGGAATACGTTTTCTGCTCATGCTATCACATGAATGGTAGAGAGACGTCAGGATCTAATTCCTTAGAATGAAGCTCTACAATCCTCAGAACGGATCCCTAAAGGGCCTAATAGACGTTAGCTCAACAGGTCACATATCTGGACTGTAAATCTCTTCCCCTCTCTCTACGGCATGTTTGCTTGTAAAACTGGCTGAGTAGACTCCACTGGAACCCAGGGCTTGTTCCCCACTTGCAGGCACAAGGACATGAGTTCAGTCCCAGGGTCTGTAATCCCAGTTCTGGGTCGGCAGTTACAGGAGGATTTGTGGGGCTGGCCGAACTAGCCTAATTGGGGAGTTCCAGGTTGGTGAGAGATGTTGGTTCAAAGAGCAAACAAAAGGTGGACAGCTCCTGAAGGATGCCTCCCAGAGCTAAGCTCTGCCCTCTACACACACACACACACACACACACACACACACACACACACACACGCTCACTCCCAGAAAAACAAAATCAAATGTATACACACAAACATGCTCACTCACTCCCAGAAAAGCAAAACCGAATGTGTACACACACATACACATACACACACACACACACACACACACACACACACACACACTCACGTTCCTAGAAAAGCAAAACTGAATGTGCTCCTTGGCTTCCACTCCAAAGCTCTCCTGAAATGGAGAATGGCTCTCTGCTGAGGCTGAGGAGTGGAAATTAGATGGGATTGGAGTTTGTATCTCTGGGAGCTCATCCTTCAGAAGGACAGAGACTCTGACCGTTCTGAGCTGTGGAGACCTCTCTCCAAGCACATTTCTAGGCAGGTGTTCAATATGCAGAGCAGGCAGCCTGACCGAGCAGGGAAGGGCCTCAGAGAGCGAACCAGAGCCTGAAGATACAGGATAGAGAAGCCTCAGCAGGGCCAGGAGTTACAGGTGGCAGGCAGCTGCAGAGGCCATGGGCTGACACACAAGTGGATCTGTCCACTGGAGGCCACACAGTGGGAAGCTCAAAGCTCATTCTGCAGGTCTGTGGCAAATCCAAATTTGCATTGCCAAATTAGGACATCGAAAGTGAAGTTGAGTTCACTGAGTGGAGGCTGATGTTTCCCTTTAGGAAGAGGAGGAGTTCCTGGGGCCTGAGACAGCGTGCTCTTTCTCTAGACCTATAAGAACCTTCTTAGTAGCAAGGGCCAGGATCCTGTGCAGAGCTGTGGCAGTGGCCACTTTCTAAGTAGATGGCGGTCTTGGTCCAGTTTTTAACTGCCGTCCTTTCTCTTGCCCTGTCTCCCTGGTCTCTGATTCCTGCGTAGGTGTGTCGCACAGTGCCTCCTTGGGGCTTTGCCGTCGCTGGACAGGAGATACAGGTTCATAGGAAGAGTGTCTCAGAGGGTGTGTGTC
>CABHPH010123018.1:8508-26329 GCA_902168325.1 Peromyscus nudipes
GATAGGATAGGATAGGATAGGATAGGATAGGATAGGATAGGATAGGATAGGAGAGAGGGAGGGAGAGAGAGAAAGAGAGAGAGAGAGAAAGGAGAGAGAGGGAGAGAGAGAGAGAAGAGACAGAGAGAAGAGAGAGAGAGAAAGAGAGAGAGGGGGAGGGAAAGAGAGAGAGAGAGAGAGAGAGAGAGAGAGAGAGAGAGAGAGAGAGAGAATGGTTCATTCCCTGTAGACAGAGGCATATCTGAAGAGATGAGAGTGGTGAGGAGAAGACTGATGTGGGTGGCTTGATTGTCACCCAGGTCATGGTAATGCTTCGGCCTGAGCTGCTGCAAGGGCCCATATGTGAGTTCATGGTCCTTATTCATGGCTCATGTGTGGGTTCATGGTCTGTGTTGATGTCCTTGGCTCCTGATACCACCGATGGCTGAGAGGATAGGGCCATATAGAGGTGGCCCCCAACTGGCTGCAACACTAAAGAGAATTGGTCCTGCCCCCTCACCAGCTGAAGTACTCAGGAGAGAGGGTAATATGCCTCACAGGGCAGCACAGTAGAGCTGGCCCTGAGGGCATGAGAATGGAAGAGTAAGTTGTGCCTGCCATGTGGTGAGGGAAAGATGCCTCCCTTCATCCCTAGCTACCCACAGCAGGTGGGAGACCTGACCCAACCCCTCACCAGCTGCAGCACTAGGGAAAATGACCCTCTGCCTCACCTGAGCACCACAATAGAGATGACCCTGCAGACAGGGGCATGGGTGAGCCAACTCTGAGGACACGAGAGGGGCAAAGCTGGTACCACCTCCCTCAGCTCTGGTACCAGTGGTGAGAGTAAGAGAAAGATGCCCTTGGCACAGGAGACCACTTCCTAAATATAACACCAGTAGCACAGACACTGAGAGTAACAATTAATAAATGGGACCTCCTGAAAATAAGAAGTTTCTGTAAGGCAAAGGACACAGTGAATAAGACAAAAATGACAGCCTACAGAATGGGAAAAGATCTTCACCAACCCCACATCTGACAGAGGACTAACCTCCAAAATATATAAAGAACTCAAGAAACTATACAGAAAAATACCCAACAATCCAATTAAAAAATGGGCTATAGATATAAACAGAGAATTCTCAACGGAAGAATCTCAAGTGGCTGAAAGACATTTAAGGAATTGCTCAACGTCTTTAGTCATCAGAGAAATGCAAATCAAAATGACTCTGAGATACCATCTGACACCTGTCAGAATGGCTAAGATCAAAAACACTGAAGACAGTTTATGTTGGAGAGGATGTAGAGCAAGGGGAACACTCCTGCATTGTTGGTGGGAATGCAAACTTGTACAGCCACTCTGGAAATCAGTATGGCGGTTTCTCAGAAAACTGGGAACCAATCTACCTCAAAACCCAATGATACCACTCTTAGGCATATACTCAAGGGACACTTGTAGCTAGAGTTTTCCTGGTCCTTCCTGGCCCACGGTCAGGACAAATCTCTCTCACCTGCCAGTCCCACAGTCCCTCAGACCCAACCGAGTAAACGCACAGAGAGACTTATATTGCTTACAAACTGTATGGCTGCAACAGGCTCCTTGTTATCTAGTTCTTATATCTTAAATTAACCCATTTCTACTAATCTATAAGTTGCCACGTGGCTCATGGCTTACTGGTATCTTAACATCTTCTCATGGTGGCGGCTGGCAGCGTCTCTCTGGCTCAGCCTTCCACATCCCAGCATTCTCCTCTCTGCTTGTCCCACCTATACTTCCTGCCTGGCTACTGGCCAATCAGCATTTTATTTATACAGAGCAATATCCACAACAGATGCTCAATCATACCATAAGGGCACTTGTTCAACTATGGTCATAGCAGCATTATTCGTAATAGCCAGAACCTGGAAACAACCTAGATGCCCCTCAACCGAAGAATGGATAAAGAAAATGTGGTACATTTACATAATGGAATATTACTCAGCTATAAAGATAAATGACATCATGAAATTTGCAGGCAAATGGATGGAACTAGAAAATATCATCTTGAGTGAGGTAACCCAGACTCAGAAAGACAAACATGGTATGTACTCACTTATAAGTGGATACTAGAGGTAAAGCAATGGATAATCAGACTACAACCCACAGCTCAAGAGAAGCTAGGAAACATGGAGGACCCTAAGAGGTACATACAGATCACCTTGGGAAGGGGAAACAGAGGAGATCCCCATGAATAAACTTAGGACAAGGAGGGCAATAGAGGGGAGAGGATGGGGCATGAGACCATGAGGGAATGGGATGGTTGAGCTGGGGGAGGGACAGAGTGGGAGAAAATGAAATAAATATCCTGATATAGGGAGACATTATGGGGTAAGGGAGAAACCAGGTACTAGGGAGGTTCCTAGGAATCCACAAGGACGACCCTAGATTAGACTACTAGCAATAGTGGTGAGGTTGCCTGAACTGGCCTACCTTAGTAATCAGATTGGTGAATACCCTGTCATCATAGAGCCTTCATCCAGTAACTGATGAAGGCAGATGCAGAAATCCACAACCAAGCACCAGGTCAAGCTCTGGGAGTCTAGTCAGAGAGGGAAGTGGGATTGCATGAGCGGGGTGGGGAGGTGTCAGAATCGTGATGGGGAAATCTACAGAGACAACTGAACCAAGCTCAAAGGAACTCACGAACCTTAGACCGACAGCTGTAGAACCTGCATGGGACCAGACTAGACAGACCCTCTGCATACAGGAAACAGTTGTGTAGCTGGGTCTGTTTGGGAGGCCCCTGGCAATGGGATCTGGATCTATCCCTGGTGCATGAGCTGGTTTTCTGGATCCCATTACCAGATAGTGACACTTCCACCAGTTCTTTGATTATTCAGGATTGTTTTGGCTATCCTGTTTTTTTATGTTCAAAGACATAATAGACAAAATAGAGAGGGAACATACTGCCAAATAAAGCTAGGCTACCAAAAAATAGTCACAACCTAACTATACTGACATTTTTTGAAATGATAGGAAAAAATCAGTAGAATACTAACCCTAAGGAAGAAGTTTTAATACCAATAATAATTTAATCACAGAATCGGTGATACATAAATAAAAAGGAACAAAATAAAATGTTAATACAGGAAGAAACTGAAATTAATATATGCTATGATAGTATTCTGAGGGAACAAATTAAATAACAAATAACAAAAAATAAGAATTAGAAAGAAAATCACAAATCTCGATATTTTGCTTATTTACACAGTAAGAATTTTCCATGCTTCAAATACTAGGCAGTTATTATGGAACATCTTTAAATAACTAACCCAGAGTTAAAAGAATTGAAAATATTAACATGTCTAAAACCACGGAAAACTTGGGGCAAAGGACACTTGCAGAACTGTGTCTGCCTGAAGAGATAAATTCCTTCAGACTGCAGCATGTTGGACCACTCTGGCCATTTTCACATCTTTTCCACTCTGAGAAAAAGGTCAGCTGAGTAATTAAAAATTTAATTAGAAACAAACTAAGATCCCGGTGGACAGCTGAAAATAAACATGGGAAATGGGTGAGAGGAAAATACAAATGGCTAACCATTGGGGAGCAGGGGAAGAATCATGAGTGAAAATTAAATAATTGCATATTAGATTATACAGTGCTAACCTTGACCTGCTGAATTTACAATTGAAGAAACAAAAAGAGAAAACAGGTATAAATATTCATTTTAAATGAGCTACAATGCTGTAAGAGTGACTCCTAGTTATAAACAGCTATTTTGCTCTTGAATCAGGACTCAGTTTCCCTCATTTATTACATTTGCTCTTTAGGTTTATTTAATTTCTCAAGTAGACTCACTTCTAGACGCTCCAGCATCAGCCTCCAATGTGTTCAGATTAGAGATGCATGCACTATGTCCAGCTTCCAACATTTGCTGGACAAGGACAGAGAAACCATGTACCTTCAATCATTCTTAAGAGTGAATATGCCCTTCCATGTGCTTTAAATCTCTGCCTCCTCAAGTAAATCTTGGACGTGTAGCTTTATTTTTCTTGTTTGAAGAAAGCAAATTACAAAGAAAATTCCCCCTGCTTATTCTGCATTTTAATGAAATGTAAACAATGCAAACAATTCTCTGAACGCATTTCAATGTTTCCACAAATTATTTAAACTCGTCAATTATAAAAGTAAGTCTTGCAAGTTTTATTTAATCAATTTGAAGTATCCCTGAAAGGACACTCTTGTATATTGCTTTACCCTATGGGCAAGGTAAAATGACAGGTTGACAAATATTCAACATCTAAGTTTTGAAAACATAATATGAAGAACTAGACAGTAAAATGTTTGCAACAGCCATGAGGAACTGAGTTCAAATACCTTATACCTACCTAGCACAGCCACCCCCACCTGCAATCTTAGTGCTGAGAAGGCAGAGACAGTAGAATCTCTGATGATTTCTGGCCAACCAATATAACTAAATCACTGATTTCTAGTTTAGTAAAAGACTTTGAAAAAATAAGATGGAGAATGATTGATGAAGACATATAACATTAATACCTGGCCCCCACAGGCATGTGCACATATACATATAACAACATATACATATGGAACATACACACACACACACACACACACACAAATGCATTTTCAATTTTATTTGGACTTGAAAAAATAACAAGTGGATTTTAAAGGATTAAATGGTGCTAAGATTTTCCTATTCATTTGTTCAAAGAAAGCAAATAAAATCAGTTGTATATCAATTTTATATTTATTATTGCTAATGTGATCATTGATTTTGTCTCTTGAAAAACAAAACAGTTGTCATTATAAATAATCTTTGATTATGCATATAAATAAAAAGGAAGAAAAATAATAGAGGATCTAGTAAAAGGCAGTTGAGCTAAATTATGGTCTAAAATCAGGCTTTCAGCACACACGACTTAAAGAATTGATATAATTGTTTTATTCTCTTATTAAAATATAGGCAACAAATCTTTCTGATCACTTCAATAAAATAAAGTATAAAATTCAGTTGACAAGTCCTGACTTCTCCTCCAGTTCATTGGCCCCATCTCTTTTTGATTTCATAATTTTAAACTGAAATTTCATCATTTTCATAGGCATTTTCTATTCTTGGGAGTCTTAGGGGAATATCATCAAAATTTTGCTTCCCTATTCCCCACAATTGTAAAATTACTTTGGGGAGATTATTTCTTAGAATAGAAATTTCATTATATTTTCAAGATAATTTTTTTTTACACCAGAGGAAAATTCCCAATCAAATTAATCACTGTCTTCACTTTTAGGATCTAAAACTTGGAAGAACAGTACAATTTACTACATATTTATAAAGCATTAGTTGTCTAGTCAAATTGATGAAATATCTTCTCTTCTCTTCTAACTATTCTCTCTAATAAACTGTGTTTGCATTGCTCACAGGCTTGAATTAGTCAAAACTGTGAATACTTAATCATCAAAGTAATTTTTTTATTAGTCACTTAGAAATTCAACCAACAGTAAAGCCATTTATAATTTTTATTGTCTTCCATCATGCAAAGTCTGCCCATGGCCTTATTCCACCTAAACAAAGACCACAGTACATCTTCCTTCATATTACTGTGTCCAGGCCTTCTGAGGGTGGGATTCAGGCCCACAGATGCTTTGAATTACTATGTCTAAAGCTTCCTTTCTATGAGCTGAGTGCCAAATCTTTACAATTCCTTATACTAGCCTGGGGTTTTTTTTTTAAACATTCTTTCTTCGTGAACACTTTCTGTTGCCAATATTTTTATAGAATTAGAGATCATGTTTTCTGTTGTACATGAGTTCTTCTGGTGTTTGTATATGAATTGAGGCCATGGTGTGTAGCATGAAATGTTAGAGGGTCTTATTAATAAAAACAAACCTGGAGCCAGGTATTGGGCTGAATGCTGAAAGATCAGAGAGACAGAAGAGGCCACAGCTAACCTCACCTGGCCAACTTCTCAGTCGATCCTTTTTCCTCAGACTGGAAGCCTCTGTGTCCTCATCTGAATGGATCTCAGCTGAACTGCTGCTCAGAAGCCTAAAAGCTCAATCAGGCTCTAGTTCTTGGTTTTCATGCCTTATATACCTTTCTACTTCCTGCCATCACTTCCTGGGATTAAAGGCGTGTGCCACCATGCCTGATTATTTCCATGTGGCTTTGAACTCACAGAGATCTGGATGGATCTCTGCCTCCGGAATGCTAGGATTAAAGGTGTGTGTGCCACCATTTTCTGGCCTCTATGTCTGTCTAGTGGCTGTTCTGTTCTCTGACCCCAGACAAGTTTATTAGGGTGCACGATATATTGGGGGACACAATATATCACCACAATGGTGTCTACCAAATTCCACAGTGGCCTGTGTAAAGGAGCCTATACACTCACAAAATAAAACCTTTGAATGATAGTAAAGAGGCATCCTTGTTCCTCTCTCTCTGCCAGTGCACCCATTCCACGCCTCAGCCTCTGGATTTCTATGCAGCAGCAGTGAACTGTGGTGTTATTGTGTTCCCCAAAATATTGTGCACTCTAATAAACTTATCTGGGGTCAGAGAACAGAACAGCCATTAAATATAGAGGCCAGAAAATGGTGACACACATGCCTTTAATCCTAGCATTTCAGAGGCAGAAGTCCATCCAGATCTCTGTGAGTTCAAGGCCACACTGGAAACAGCCAGGCGTGGTGACTCATGCCTTTAATCCCATGAAGTGAGCCTTTAATCCCAGGAAGTAATGGCAGGAGGCAGAAAGGTATTTAAGGCTTGAGGACGAGGAACTATAGCCTGGTTAAGCTTTTAGACTTTTGAGCAGCACAGTTCAGCTGAGATCTATTCGGATGAGGACACAGAGGCTTCCAGTTTGAGGAAACAAGATCAGCTGAGGAACTGGTGAGGTGAGGAAGCTGTAGCTTGTTCTGATCTTTCAGCATTCACCCTAATACCTGGCTCCAGGTTTGTTTTTATTAATAAGAACTTTTAAGATTCCTGCTACAGTGAATAGCTATGTTTGACCTAAGGATACTCTGAGAGTTAATTTTTTTTCTGTTAAAGACCTTTGGATAATTTCACTCTTTTTAACTTAATCAGTGTGGGTCCAAAATTTTGCTTTCAGTACAATTTCCCTTATTCCTCAAAGCCCCTGTATAACCACTGAATACAAGGTCCAATGTAACAACTCCAAACAAGCTTTGTTGTTAAAATCATTTGAATTAGTGTGCAAGCCTAATCCAGTCCATTAATAAACTTAGTCTTCGTGAATAGTGTTCACAACCCATATGACATCATGGACCTTGAGGATGTAACATCTGAGAGTCTTATGGAATTTTTAATGCTTGGGGCAGCAGATTTTATCAGATATTCTGTCTCTTGGTTTTGTCATAACCCTTCAAGAAGCACAGAGGACATCTCAAGACAACCAGAAAAACCAAAATATATCAGAAGAGACAAGAGTGTGGGTAAAGGATACATACAAGAGACTATCAGCAACATAGTATAGGCTTTCTTAGGGTGAATAATTTTTTCCTAACACATTTATATACTCAGGGAGACTCTTCTAACTACAATACAAGAAGTAATGAGTTCAGTTCCACTTTCAGACAGAAAGCACAGAGTGTGGCTGAAACAAGAAAGAACTGTCTTTTCTCTCATGGAACTAAATTAATATGATGATTCTACAATTCTGAAGAAACCAGTCCATCCCAACTACTGGCAATGACCTTGGGAGTGGAGATGGCTGCTTTTCTTTCTTCAAATTTTCTTGATGGAGGCAAAGAGAAAAGGAAAGGATAAAAGTGAAGGTACCTTCCCTTTAAGAGTCCTTTCTGAAAAAGAACCTACTCCACTTCTGATCTTATAATACTGTCTAGAATTTGGTTATATGGCCATGCCAACTGTGAATGAGGCTTTGGAATTTTGTGTTTTTCCCCTAGGAACTTATGTTCCTAGCTAGCATTTGAAAGTTCTATTATTAAAAAGGAAGGGAAATGGGTGTTGAAGGAAAGCTATCATTGTCACCTAGAGAACCAATTATTAAATAATGATCAGAATAATTTAATAACACATTAAATCTGACTGCCTCCTCTTCCAGCTTTGCCTCTGGGATCTGAGTATTTTTGTTCTAAAAAAAACATGATTGTGGAAAAGACAACATTAAGTACACTATCAACATTTTTCATGGATATCATAAATATAATATAACCCCCTACTAAAAGTCCTATGTAGTACATCCCACAATGAACAGTGTTAAAATTCATGAAAGCTGATTACTTAAATTTAAATAATGTTTCATAAATACATAAAAATATTCAGTTCTGTTCTGACTACATTCTAACATTGCCTGGGGAATTAAGTTTGTTGCTGTTATTTCTTCTCTATCTTTTAAGGATTTCAATGTCTCAGATGTATCTCAGACAGGAATTTGGAGGGTGTAGGAAAGGAAAGTATAACTCTTTTAAAAGCTCCTTCCAAACCACAGGACTCCATCCAGTTCCTGCCACAGAAGTTTGAGAACTTAAGCACTGAACAGTTTGATTCTGTTGCATTTAACTGCACTCAAGAGTAAAATGCAATTAAGAAAACCTGTGAAGTGATTCGTCTCTCTGTATGTGGAAGACTTTTTTACTAAATAAAGTCACTAAGGTGGATTAAATACATTTCCTGATGGCTCTGAAATTACTCACCCTCTTTTTCTTTCAGGATAATTATATAAAGCAATTACAATGATATAATGTGTACAACAAAACACATTTTAAGTTCAGAAGAAGAAAAGGCCAAAGCATTTAATGTTTTAGAAAATATACAATGATTTAATGCAGAGCTAGGGGTGTAACTCAGTAATAGATTTGTCTGCCATGTATAAGACCCTGTGCTGTGGATATCACTCTGTATCAATAAAGCACTGATTGGCCGGTAGCCAGACAGGAAGTATAGGCGGGACTAACAGAGAGGAGTAGAGAGGAAACAGGAAGGTGAGAGGGGAGACTGGCTGGAGCCGCAGCGAGGAGAAGGAAGATGTAAAGTACCGGTAAGGCACAAGCCACGTGGCAAAGTAGAGATTAATAGAAATGGGCTAAATATAAGAGTAAGAGCTAGACAATGATAGGCCTGAGCTAATGGCCAAGCAGTTTAAATAATGTAAGCGTCTGTGTGTTCATTTTATGAATGGGTTCGGTCAGGGAACTGGGGACTGGCGGGACTTGGGAGCTGGAGACTGGCGGGACTTGGGAGCTGGAGAGAAGCACTCCAGCAACACCCTGCATCTATAGCACCACCCCAAAATTAAAATGGAATATCTAAAACAAAAATAAATAATCACAAAGACTCATCAGTGGCTTCAAAAATCTATTTAGTACTCTCTGTTGGTACAGATGGCTACATATTACAAAGCTACCAGCCATTGTTTCTGACAATGAAGTTTCTTGGTAATTCATTTTTGCCAAGTAAAGGAGACAGGTGAAGAATGAAGAAGCTTCTCCTCTAAAAAAAAAAAAAAATACTAGGAGTAATGTCCTGTGACATGGCACACAAGAAATGTACATCTGAGTCTAGAAATGCCCCGTTGGCATGACATAACTTCAGACTCTGAGACTCTGAAGCAATATATCATCTGGAGTGTCCACATTTGACAAGTGCTGCCCAGGTCCCCTTCCCTCTCCAGAATCCTGACTTTCCACCCAATAGTTGCCCTACTTATAAAGATAATTACTAATTCAGAGCTCTTGTCCAAAGCATCACATCAGTCCTTCCTTGACCATCAACCATCCTAGAATAGCAACAATGACTAGAGGGAAAATCCTCCATTTGAACCTTGCATGGGTCCCCTGATAATTCAAAAACATCCGGCCAAGGGAACATGATTAAAGTACATCCACGCTATGCACTTAACCTAGAAAACACCTGACATAAAGGCCTCCCCCAGTGACCTCTAGTGAAGACCACTGCTGAAAGCATTTGAGACTTCCAAAGTATAGAGCTTTCCAAAAGTCCAAAGAACAAAACTGACTTCAAAGCTGTTGGTAGAGGTGCTGAGGGTCCATGGGATAAAATTCCCTAAAACTGATAATACTAAGAATTAATAGTGAAAACTATGTTGGTATTCTAGGGTACTTGTGTATATGAGGCAGGCCAATATTGTAATAATGAGGCACAGCAGATAAAATGAGGAGGCTCTGACCCATAGCTTTGGAAGTAGAATTAAAGTGATTGGGTGTTTTATTTAAAATCTAGCACCATCATGCTAGAGACTCTGATAAATGCCTTGAGGTTGACTAGAAAGTTATTAGGGGGTCTCATGAAAAAAAAAGCTCTAACACTTCAGCTACACAGAGACAGAGGCAGATAAAAGAATGACTGACAATCACATTCAAGAGAATTAAGACAATAACTTCGGCTAGCCATTCTCCAAACATTCCCTTTACTGCTCTGAATATTCTAAGGCTAGCTGCTCACCCAGCATTCCCATTATTATTCACTGAAGGTTCTCATGTGCTCACTAAGAATAGTTTCACTCTCCTCCCTTTTTTAGGACAGAGCAGAGGGGTCAGCAGCATCAGGAAATGATTGTGGCCTGTGGGAGGTAAGTGGAACACCATGAATTTCTCACCCTATCTCAAATAATAGAAAACAAAACAACTCTGAGGAAAGCAATCTCCTGGTCCTTTCCAGTTCTCTAGTCTGAAGGACAGATGGGAAGTGAGAGCTGAAGCCAGCTCTAATAGCTATGAGGTTTTCAAGAGGAGACTGAAGCTGGAAGACAAAGATGAGTGATGGAATGACAGGGGCCTAGGTATGGGGATATCATGAGACACTGACTGGATCACCCTATAAAGAAAAACTAAGCCAACATTTGACTGAACCATTCTGCATGCAGATTACAGCCTTCAATAGAACAGGAACACAGTGATGGCAGTCCAATGCCTCCATGACTTGTGAAACCTGAGGAATCTGTAGACCTGGAAATCTTGTAAACAGGCTATTTTCAGTACCCAGTGTCTGCTCATAGCACCAATCATATACCTCACAGGGACAACATAATCTCCATTGAAATTTAAAAACTGAATTTTCATGTAATTGTAAGTATTTATGTATATTTGGGTTCTCTTTTTACCCTGGTACTCTATTCCTTCGACACATTTTCACAAACTCTAATGTCTATTGTGGTTTCTCTAGTTTCCCTATTTGTTTAGCTTAATGAATCCTAGAAACTTCTCCAAAGATGAAAACAATAAAAATAATAATAAGTAAACAAATAAATAAATGAACACATGAATAATTCAAGCTTCCTTATAGGAGCCTGATGGATGTGAAAGGTAAATTTGGAAAGTGCTTCACCCAGCCTTACCTGAGCAGCAGATGTTTGTGTCTTGTTGTAAACAATGCAGCAAAGACAGAAAGAACTAAAATTAGAGCTGCACTGGAGCTCTGACATTTCAGATGATATTAAAACCACAAACTGGCACTTATAAATGATGAGAAACACACAAGAGACAAACACATCTGCTGACTAAAGTTTGAAATGTAAAATTAAGAGTCAGAAGATCCCACAGAGCCTGAACTGGCCAACTTCTGTAGCCAGGCAATGCCTCAAGTGGAGGGACTGGGACACTAACCAAGCCACAAAACCTTTGACCCACAGTTTGTCCTGCCTGCAAAGTGTTCTAGTACTGGAGCCTAGCGCAATCACCATCAAAGATACCAGAGAGACTTCATCCAGAGACTCATGGAAGCAGATTCAGAGTCCCACAGCCAAACAGGCTGAGCTTGGGGAGTCCTGTGGAGGATGAGGAGGGAGAATAAAAGGAACCAGAGGGGACAGGGACACCTTGAGAACTTGGCCCACAAAATCAACTGACCAGGATTCATGGGGCCTTGCACAGATCAGGGAGCCTGTAGGTATCTGACCTAGATCCTCTATATATACAACATGGCTAAGTAGCTTGGTGTTCTTGTTGGACTCCTAACAGTGGAAATAGGGGCTATCTCTAACTCTTTTGCCTGCTTGTGAGACCCTTTGCCTCCTACTGGATCACCTTGTCCAACCTTGATATATGATATGTGCCTGGTATTATTGTACCATATTATGCCATGTTTGGTTGATGTTCCTGGGAGGCCTTCTCTTTCCTCAGGAAAGACAGAGGTGGGGATCTGGGGGAGAGGGGAGGTGGGGGAAAACCGCAGTTGGGATATAATATATGAGAGAAAAATTTTAAAAAACACAAAAAGAATTCTGAAAAAAAAGAAGATACAGACAATGCCTGAAGGATTTCACATGAGTCAAAGAGAAAGAAGAAAATATTATTTTTCTAGCTCATGGAGTGGTATAGAGAAGCTCAATACCTGGCTCCTAAAATAATATTCCTTGGGGACAGTCTTGAACTCAAGATCCTCTGCCTTCAGCCTCCTAAGTCATGTGGTAACAGGCATGAACATACATCTTTGCATTTATTACATGAAGTAGGTAGCATTTGATTATAGCATGAACTGGCCTAGTCTAGGACATAGCTAAGTCTAGAAATACCCAGAGTTATGCTGAGCAACCCTCACCCTTTCTAGCTAAGATAGGCATTCTCCATTCACAGGCTCATGATGCTGTGAATATTGATTAAGTCTGATCCCAGAGCTGATTACTGCCTCATCATTGCTGACTGATAACAACCAGAAGAATGGACATGTCATCTTAGTCCATACTCAAATGGTAAGCAACTACTGTAATATCTTAAGATATGGTCGACCTCAGCTGCACCATATGGACAAATAAAACCAAAACCCACATATATGAGTGCTGTTGATATTGCTCTGTATAAATAAAATGCTGATTGGCCAGTAGCCAGGCAGGAAATATAGGCAGGACAAGGAGAGAAGAGAATTCTGGGAACAGGAAGGCTGAGTCAGGAGATGCCAGCCTGCCGTCCAGGGAGCAACATGTAAAGGCAACAGGTAAAGCTATTGAACACATGGCGAAATATGGATTAACAAAAATGGGCTGAGTTTAAGTGTAAGAGCTAGTCAGTGGTAGGCCTGAGCTAATGGCTGAGCAATTTAATTAATATAAACTTCTGAGTGATTATTTTATAAGCAGTTGTGGGGTTCATGGGGCTGGGCAGGACTGGAGAAAACTCCAGCTACATATGAGACATGATGATACTGAGAGCAAATCAATGTTTTATAAAAATTACCTAGAACCTACTTAGCATCTCCAGCCAGAAATACTGTGAGGTACCTCAGTCTTAGAAAAAAAATAGACATCATTTTAGTGGAAAGAATCTTTATCTGTGGCTATATTGAATAGATAAAGAAACTTCTAGCAACATACTACTTTGAGAAAAAAGACAGGACAGATTTTAGAACCCCAACTCTTCACAAAACTCTGTATGTATTGATTGCACTCAATATAATTGCTGAACTATAGATTTTACATGCAAGGACATCCTGTAGCTGACAGGGGATGAGTTAAGGAGGATTAATTAGATGCTATCTGCAAGCTGCATGGAAGCTAGGTACTTAAATTAGTAGTAGTTGTATGGGTATCATTAGCAATCTTTAAAACATGGCTCATCAATCTTTGAGGAAAAGATAGATTCAAGACTGAATTGTCATAATGACAATTTAGGTCAATTGTTGGGGATTTCTGATGATTGACCTGAGAATTACAAAGCACAACAAGGTAGGAAGATATTGGCTTGCTCTAAACAAAAAGGTTGCCAAAAAAGAGCCCTGCCTGGCTCCTGGTCCCCAGGAGCAAAAAATTTTTAAAAAAAAAAAAAAAAGTAAAAGAGTGGTTTGGGGGGGTCTAGGAATATAACTTAATCAGTGGATTACCTATCTAGTATCCATGAAGCCTTTAGTCTAATGCCTTACATCCTCATAAACTGGATTTGTAGGTTTACACCTGTAATTCCAGAACTCAGAAGATGGAGGCAGAGGTAGAGTCATAAACTCAAAGTCATCCTCACCTTCATCATGAGGTAAAATCAATCTACTCTGGGATATGTAAAACCCAATATCAGAGAGAGAGAGAGAGAGAGAGAGAGAGAGAGAGAGAGAGAGAGAGAGAGAGAGAGAAGAGAAGAGAAGAGAAGAGAAGAAAAGAAGAAAGAAGAAAAGAAGAAGAAAAGAAGAAGAAGAGAAGAAGAAGAAGGAGGAGGAGGAGGAGGAGAAGAAGGAGAAGAAGAAGAAAAGAAAAGGAATCCCATGACTATCATATCTGGGTCCCAATGTGACAGCCTCATTACAGCAGTCAGTACAGGCTGAACAAAGTTTTCCAGCTCCAAGAATCACACTGACAACAGCTTGTTTTGCTGAACCCATCCTGTGCCTGTCCAGTGTGGTTTATTCTCTCAGTGACACAACACAATTAATTATAAGGTGAAACTGGTTGTCCTCATTTTTATAAGCAATCAGATGTTCAGAATAACTCAACCACTTGAATCATGCAAAGGTCTCTGATCAAGGATGATAAGATCTTGTCAGTTTCAGTTTTCAGTTTCCTTCAAAGTCACAGGGAATCTGCCAGCTTCAGGCTGGTCCCAGGTTCTTAGAGGAGCTGTATTGTTGCAGGCAACATGAGTTTAATTTTGGTTCTTTGTACTACTCTTGTTCTTAAGGAACTTCTGATTTCAGATCCCCAAATACGACCCACATGAATCCTTTGCTCTTTGATGACAAAGATTCTCTGATGATAACAGTCTTCTCAACACTGCTATACAGTGCTAAGTGTTCTACAAATGATATTGTAGACAGAGATCTTCAGAGGACTGTGGCAAAGGACCCTGAAAGTCCTACAAACACTCAATGGTCCATAAAGCCAAAACTATTTTCCTAAAATTGTTTTCTTGTTTAATGGTTGCTTGCCTTGAATGACAAGCTCATTTGCTTAGTTTTAAAGAAAAGGTATTAGAAATATTCAAATGTGAAAATCTTAACATATCTCTCTGCCATTGATTCCATGAAAACATGGCAGTTCCACTCACAATTCAGGGGATACTTTTCCTTTCTTGGAGAAGACAAGTGTAGGAGGCATGTAGGTCTTTGTGCTCATACACAAACACTAGGGACACCATGAATGTTAAACACACATTGTCTCTTCAAAGAAATAGATGTATAACATGTCTTCTGCCCAGAAAGCTGGGAATAGATGTGATTAATAGACCCTTATCTTGAGCTTGTTTATCTCAATCTATAGCACTAGCCTCCCTTTATCATGTACTTTGTTTACCTTGAGCTTGCTTTCTCAGTTAATCTATAGAACCTATCTTCATGGAAAATGACACTTGTACTTTACAAGAATTTTGGTGTAATCAGGTCTTAAGTTTTATTATGCACATGGAATTGAGTTAAAAATCACCAAAAAAAAAAACTTTTTCCAAGTTGTGCTGTGCTCAAATATGCCTAAAAATAAGCTACCAGTGTCAGACTCTCAAAGTTTGAACCAACACTGTCTACCGAGTCGTGTTGAACCAGACTTCCTTCTTACCTCCTTTGGGTCAATACTTTGCTAGCTGTACTGTTTGCAGAGACCCCCATCAGACCAGTGCTTTGAGAATTCAGAGATTCATAACATTCCTACTTCTTATTTGATCACATAGAATATGTTTAATATACTAAAGGACTGAGACTCAATAAAGGCTTAACTTTTATTGCTTCACTGTGGACCTGTTTCAGTGGAAGTTTTTGTATTTGTTTCTCTGTGTTTATCATGAATGTATGGCAGTGGAGATCCTGGGAACAATTAGTGCAACTTGCTGTCACTACCTTGGTCTTGTTTTACCCATCATTGCTTTTGCAACATCAGTGCAAATGTCAACATGGGGGGAAAAGGTGAATTCATTGTCAGTGATAAAATTTGACCTTTCTAGAGAAAAATGGAAATTCAGGAAGCTTAACTCACTCTTGGGAGCTCTCCAATTCTTACAGATTTTTCTGATGAAATTAGTGGTGATATTAACAAATGTGATTTTGTGTTATAGTATGAAAATGTAACAACAATTAGAAACCTTCAAAACTATGAGGACTAATAGTTAATAAATTAACACAGTGATATTATGAAATCATGCATGAGTGAAAAATATGTGAAAGTGCACTGGATTTTGCAGGAATAGACTACAAGATGCTCAGTAATGTTTTCAGATTGCTCCTGCAATTGACCTTTTAAAAGCTGCCATTTGTCACACCTGTCAAACTTTGGTGTAGTATCAAAGAAATAAGTCTATAATTACTACTGAAATACTCCTCCATGCCAGGTTGTGATGCCACACACCTTTAATACCAGCATTCAGGAGTCAGAGGCAGACAGATCTCTGTGAGTTTGACACCAGCCAGGTCTACAGAGTGAGGTCTTGGACAGCCAAGGCTGCACAAAGAAACCATATCTCAATAAACCAAAGAAGAAAAAGAAAGAAAGAAAGAAAGAAAGAAAGAAAGAAAGAAAGAAAGAAAGAAAGAAAGAGGGGAGGGAGGGAGGAAGGGAGGAAAAAGGAAGGAAAAAGAAAAGAAGAAATACTCCTTCATTTTAAAACTAATTCTGGTGGAAATGGTTATTATTCAAATACTTCAAACAAAACAGCATATTATAACAGATTGAATGCAAAATCAAGGAAAGCCAGCTCTCACACCACACCAGACACAGAAGAGATTTCAGAAGCATGAACTTATACTATTTTCTCACTAAAATTTTGTTTTGATAAATATAGTAGTTTTTAATAAACATATCAGCATATGATGAATTTATTGTTTTTTGTTTGTTTTTGTTTTTCCTTTTTTTGTTTGAGACAGGTTTCCTCTGTGTAAACAGTTCTAGCTGTCTGGGAACTCACTTTGTAGACCAGGCTCTCTTCAGACTCATAGAGATCTGCCTGCCTTTGCCTCCCAAGTTCTGGGGCTAAAGGTTTGTGCCACCACCTCCTGGCTTATTGTTGATATCCTAAATGAACCAATACATACGCTTAAGGTTTTCTCAATTTTAATTCCCAGTACAGTAAGTATCAATAGCTAGAACCACACACAAGAATAAAATCTCTGAAGTTCTTCAAAAAGTTTAGAAGACAGAAAGTACCAAAGATGATAAAGTTTGAGAGTTATTGCCCAAATGCAGTTAATCAGGAGAAGTTTTATGTCCTTTGGGTAAAACAATCAGAATATTTTCATAACAGCCCAAATTCTGATTCTCTGAACCTATGTGCTACTTTATGTGGCAACAGTTGAACTTAGGCTAGCAGTTACCAATACGTTTTCTCATCAGCTACGTTGGCAATCTAGGGGACCTAATAAGTCACAAGAGTTCTCAGATGTAAAAGAATGAAAGAGAAAGTCTGTGTGAGACCGCTTTCAGTACAAAGAAGACTCAAGCAGTCGCCGCAAGCTCTGTAAAGGCCAGTGTCACAGGACCGGTGTTGCAGCTGCCTCTACTGACTAGAAAATTCAAGAAACAATTTTCCCTGGAACATAGAGAAAAGCACAGTCCTTCCATAAATTTTATCTTATCCACATAATTCCCATTTGGATTTCTAACTCACAGATCTTGAAGATAAGCAATGTGTTTTTCTTTAAGCCAAGGTCAATGTGAAATTCACATAAAGCATATGATCCTAGGAATAAGCTAATATTAAGAGACTCTTCCAAGAATTTGTGCTCTGGAAAATGACTTACTGCAAAGAGGCATGCTTTGTTAAGTAAGATTCAGGGATGCCCCCTGGTCTACCTAGGGAAAAGCCTGTAGCTAGAGTTTTTCTGCCGGGCCCACAGTCAGGACAAATCTCTGCCACCCGCCAGTCTCCAGCTCCCAAGTCCCGCCAGTCTCCGAGCCCACTTATAAAATAAACACACAGACGCTTACATTATTTAAA
>CABHPH010123020.1:0-11987 GCA_902168325.1 Peromyscus nudipes
AGTCTCCTTCCTCTTCCCAAATAGTCTCATTTTTTCCTCATCAGAGAAAGAGCGTAAGATATTTGCCTTTGTGATCAGCGAGGTCACATAAAGTAAGGATCTCCTGTTCCACCCATAAGTTTGTTGATCTTTTGGGCAAGTGACTGCCCATGACATATCCCCACTACACTTTCTTCTCCATTCATTTGTGGGATGATATCAGGTTGATTCCACAACTGGGGCAAAGTAAAAAAGCACTGCAGTAAAAACAGATGTGGAGCGTAGGTCTCTCCATAGGACACTAGCTTAGACTCTGTCACATTGATTCCCAGGAGTGGCGGAGCTAGACCATGCAGTATCTCTGCTTTTAATTTCTTGAGGAATGGATATAGGAACTTAACAGAAATGATCAAGTTAAACTGAAATCATCAGGCTGGAACTTACTCCATTTGGTGGTGTCTTTCACAGTGGAAAGGGCTAGAAACACACAGGGAGAATGATGGGGAGAGGCAGAGGTCAGGATGATTTCTCAAAAGTTGAAGTTAAGTACTAGATGCCAGCAGAGGGCTGATACCTGTGCCCCTCACACCCTTGTATGGAAGCAATGATGCAGCACTCCAATTTTGGACTTGTAGACTCCATAACAGACATTGAGTTTCTGCTGTATAAAGCGTCTCGTTTGTGGTACTATCTAACATCATCCCTATTAAAGACCACAGACTACTGTAAGGATACCCTACACATGACCAGATACAGCTAATGGCATCACATTCCCCCAAAATGCAGACATCTTGTTTGGAAGCCGATTCCCAAGGTAGAGAGAGACAGATACCTGGGAATTCCTCAGGAAAAGGACAGTGGACTTTTGTGCTCAGAGACAAATATTGAAAACTGCCCTGGTGAGGCTTGCTAACAAGGTAGCTACTAGAACAACTTAGAGGATGAATTGCTTCTTTTCAGAGATCCAAAGGTGTCATCCATCATGGTGGGAAGGGATGGACAAGTCTATCATGGTGGGAAGGATGTGTACAAGCAGTTTTCCTCATCACAACAGCTAGAAAGCAGGGAAAATGGCAGTTAGGGAAAGAACCAGGGCAAGACACAGCCCCAAGGACATGTCCTGAATGGCCTACTTCCTCCAAGCAGGCCCAACGCTTTTACTTGCACCAGGTCCCAATGACATCATCATGGTCTAAGTCTATCAACAAGAGGTGAAGCCATTGGTTACATCAGAATCTTCATGATCTAACTGACTCTGGAAACGCCCTCACAGACATACCCAGAGGTACACTTTACTAATTACTAAGTCGGTGTTTCTCAACCCAAACAAGCTGACAACCAAGAGCCACCTCCCACCATGTATGTGGGAGACTATCAAAGGAACCAGAATGTGAAGGATACTGTGGGACATCAGTGGACATACGAAGGTCCCAGCCCTCCCCACATGTTATAACTTCTGGTGTCTTTCTCTCCCCAACAGAACCAAGACTCCTGTGCGTATTCCTAGGTCCTGCCCTAGACCTGGCAACTAGTGTGTGTCTAATAAGGCACTGAATGGGAGTGGGGGGGAGCATGAAGGAAAGACTCATGAAAAATAAAAGTAGAATCGGCTTCTCTTTTTCATCATGTTATCAGGCACTGCAAGCTGGATGAAGGGTGACATTGGGTAGCATGCAGACAGATATTTTTAATCATTATATGTTCATTTTAATTAATTCTAACTGGGAAAATATTCACTGCCAATGTATCCAATCCATGATTTCATGGAAATTGTTCCTGGGGAGGAGGCAAAAACGAAAAGAGAAATTTCCCAGGCCTAGTGACACACACTGAAGTCCCACCAAATAGAGAGTGAAAGCAAGGGAATCAGGAGTTCAGGGCCAGTGTCAATGATGTACTAAGTATAAGCCTGGAATACTCGAGACTTCCGGCAGGCCAGCTTAATGACGACACTGGGTGGCTGTGCCCAGTGTCCCACTGGTGTTGAAGGAAGGTGTCTCTCCCCATCCTGATGTGTCCTCTCACCTGAGTGCTCCATGCAATTTTCTGAGGCTATGTACTAAGAGTACGAGGGAAGGAGACAACTCAGGAGAGAGAGAAAAAAGCAGCCAACACGGGGCCTGGCCTCTTAAATGTTCAAAGGTTCTCCATGTGAGGACCAAACAGGACTCCAGCAATGTGTCTTCAATAGATGACATCTCTCTCCAGCCAGGCTTGGCCCTAAACATCCACAGGCATCTCCAAGGAAATGGCCAGGGGTTGACCTCCAAGTTCACAGTTGGAAAGGGTTATGATCACACGGTGCAGACTTCTCAAAGGCTAAGAGGCAATGACAACTCTAAGGCCATGTTTAGCTAAGCTCTGGAACAGTTTCAATGGACAACACAACCAATCTGCTCTTGCCTGGGCCTCTTGCCTCCTTTGAGTATCCTGCTAAAATACGCAACTGCTTCTCCACTCCAAAGACCCCAAAGTGTAAAATTTGTAAACAGGAACTGTCCTCCTGTAGAGAGTCAGCAGCTGGCTACCTGGGCACAGATGCGAGGAGTGGAAATATTTATACCTGCAGTGGTCTCTGCACACACTGCTCGCCTACTTGGTATCCCAACCACCTCCCCATTCCCTCTGTCCTGTAAATCAGGGAATCACACTTCTTCCCTTAAAAGCCATCGTGTTCTTCAAATACTCATGCCATGTCCTCTGTCTCCCCTGAATGAGGATAAGACATGGGATCGATGTAGAAGCACTGAAAGTCTTCGACACTGTCCCCTGCACTATTCACCAAGCCTCAGACACAATCGAAGATCCAGGACTACCTGGGGGACAGGGGAAAGCCTAAGGGTCCAAGGGAGACAGGGCTATATTCAATCTCTGCCTTCCCCCACAGAGCTGGGCACCCTGGCCTTGCCATTTAAACCACGGGCACTGTATGTACTTTAAGTAGCAGTAAGTGAAGCAGCAAAGCAGCTCTCGCTTATGTAAGCATGACTGGCAGCATTTTTGGAACGCTCCCTATCTATGCTCAGACATAGATCAACTCAGTTCTGGACCTAGGCTCAACAGATACAGAGAAGCATCTAGAATGTAGCTGTCCCAGACAACACAACCCCACCAGGAAACAGGTGTCAACATAGCAGCTCAACTGATCTCACGGCAGGAAGGGATTCCTCCTTGGCATTTGGCACCTCAGATTTTGGAACAGTGAGTGGGGATGTACCCTGAAACTTTTTGGCCACCCCACCTTCAACCTCAACCATGTCAGGCAGAGAACAAGACGCTGTCTGGAGCCAATGGCTGAAGTACTTGGTGCTCTGTTAGCAGATGGTCTATGGGGACACAGTTCTAAAAAGGAAGTTCTCAAGTTGACTTCATCTTTTCCAATAGAGGCTCAATAACACTCCTGGCCACGAAGGCAAAATCTACCTGCAAGTTTCTGGGGCTCAGTACTGCCTTCTCTTTTCCTCCAGGACATCAAGGCTCAGTCAGATTTTAAGGGCACGGGGCACTGGCCTAGAGGGAGTAAGACATCCATCAAACCAGAAAGGAATAAAGAAGCCAGGGTCTACTTTGTAGCTGGCTATCTCAAGCAAAATTCTATAAAGTGGTGAGAACGAGACAGTCCAGGGGCCATGTCCTGGTGCCACTACAGATGGCCTTGACCAAGTCACTCAGCCTCTCTGAGCCTGGGTCTCCCTCTAAACTGTTAAGAAGCACCTTCACCATGGAGCTGCTGTTTGAAGCTGCTAAAGGTAAGAGATATAAAAGAATCCAGCACTTATCAGGTGCTTGACAAATGTGTCACCTCCCCCTTGACCTAACAGTAATGGCGAATTAACTCCCGCTCTTTCTAAAGTGTGTGTCCCTTCCGTTCTGTAACCTGGATGATCTCCCTGGCAGTGGGTACCACAGCTGGACAATGAAAGACAGCCAGCAAAGGCATTTGAAAGGACCAGCAGGAGAGAACAAGAAGCTCAAGGGGAGCAGAATCCCAGTGTGAGGAGACACAAGCAGCAAGGGCAAAGGCTGAAGAATGACAGGAGAGGAAGCCCAGAGAATGACTGATGGGCTGGAGAGAATTGCTCCAACATGGTTGTCAGCAGGATGGTATACACAGCTGATTGAAGGGCGTCTGAGTTTAGGTCCCCAGAAGCAAACTCTGAGACAATGACTCAGGTACAGGATCATTTGTGGGACACACGTACAGCTGGTCGGGAGTAGGCAGGTGATCCAGAGAAGGGAGGGAGGTGGTAATGGGTGCCATTAGAAAACACACAGAGGCCGGGCGGTGGTGGCGCATGCCTTTAATCCCAGCACTCGGGAGGTAGAGGCAGGCGGATCTCTGTGAGTTCGAGGCCAGCCTGGGCTACCAAGTGATTTCCAGGAAAGGCACAAAGCTACACAGAGAAACCCTGTCTCGAAAAACCAAAAAAAAAAAAAGAAAAGAAAAGAAAACACACAGAGGTGAGCGCAGCTTCCTTCAGCAGGAAAATGAGTATTACGACACATGGTCAGCCCGGAAAGAGGGATGGTTCATCTATAACCCACTTCAGTCTTTGAGTAGAGGCTGTTCCCAGTCGTGCTCATTTCTGACACTTGGGCCTGCTGAGTCAGGAAGAAGTGAGGTTTGGAAACAGGCGTGCGTGTGACAACCAGGCACTGCCAGTGTCTGCACCAGCAACATTTGGTGAGAGAATAATGGAAAGGGATGGCACCTTATTAAGTTTACCAGATGCTATATAAAATTCTCTGACAAGAAGAACTCAGGGAGAAAGGGTTTATCTGGCTCACGGTTTCAGGTCTATCACTGTAGTAAGCCATAGTGACAACGGCCTGGGGCAGATGGTCACATTATGTCTGTAACCAAGAAGCAGAAATGCATGTTCGCTAGTGTTCAACTCAATCGCCCCATTGTTATACTCGCTAGGATCAGCTGCCTGGGGAATGGTACCACCCCTAAATAGATAAGTCTTCCCACCTCAATTGTTATAAACTGGATAATCTCCCACGAACATGCCAAGAGGCCCATCTCCAAGGTGACACTATCTTTTGCCACATTAACAATTAATACTAAACACAGATGAAGTTTGTAGCTGGAGTTTTCTCCAGTCCTACCTGGCCCATGGTCAAGAAAAATCTCTCTCACCCACTGGTCCTGCAGTCACTCAGACCCAAATAAACACACACAGGCTAATATTATTTAAAACTGCTCAGTCATTAGCTCAGGCCTACCACTGACTAGCTCTTACACTTAAACTCAGTCCATTTCTGTTAATCTATATGGTGCCACACGTTCAGTGGCTTTACCTATGTGCCTGTTACATGCTGCTCCCTGGATGGCAGGCTGTCCTGACTCAGCCTTCCTCTTCCCAGAATTCTCTTCTCTGCTTGTCCCACCTACACTATACTTCCTGCCTGGCTACTGGCCAATCAGCATTTTATTTATCAATCAATCAGAGCAACACATTCACAGCATACAGAAAGACATCCCCAGCAGAAGTTGCTGTGTCAAACTATGAGAGCATGCCAACAGATTTGTGCAAAGATACAAAGCACTAGAGCATCTTCTAGATTCACTTAAGAGTTCCTCTCCTGCAGAATGAGACAGGGGCTGGTTATCAGCATCCTTTGGGGGTAGCACAACGGTGTTCATGTAGAAAACTGGGGCATAAGGCAGACTAGCGGCTATTAGTGATAGAAGCCAGGGAGTGTGACAATGGAGACATGCATCAGCTGTCCTCATTGTTCCCACTCTCTTGGTTAATTAAAAGGCCAAGTATTTATATTTACAGCGGCTTCATTTAGAACCACCAAAGCTTGGGAGCTGGCCAAATGTCCTTTACTGGGTGAACAGATAAATTGTGGTACATCCAGACAGTGGAATACTATTCAGTACTAAAAGAAATGAACTGTCAAGCCATGAAATGACACAGAGGGACATGAAATGCCTCTGCTGAGCAAAAGAAGCCAATCTGACAAGGCCATAAACCATATGATTACTGATACATAGCAAGTGAGAAAATGCAAAACTATGCAGACAATCTAAAACCATGGCTACCCAGGGTTTAGGGAGGTAGAGCGATGACCAGAAAGATTCAGAGCATTTTTAAGACAGTGAAATAACTCTGGTGATAACTGTAATGGTAGAAACATGGTGATATACAGTTGTTTGTGCCCATAGAATGGACACACAAGGTTGACCCCTCACATAAAGCATACACTCTGTGATTAACAATGCATCAATGCAGGCCATCAAATTTGCCTCAGTGATGTGAGATATTGGTAACAGGAGAAACAAGGAAAGACAAAGGGGTACATGATCTCTCTGTGTTCTCTGCTTCCCTTTTCTGCAAACCTGAAATAGCTCCAAAAGCAAAGTCTACTTAGCTTTAAAGTTTTAGAAAAGGAAAACAGGAAACATTATGTAGAGAAACATTGTGGAGATCCGAGTAGCGGGAACAAATGGTATGGAGTGCCTGGGCGAATACGATAGGATTGTCAGGGAGCACTAAGGACCATTTAGGATGACCAGGCAGGAAGCAGGGGTGGACCCAGGGGCCAACGGCAGCCTAGCTGTGCCCTGGTTGGTTGTCCTCCTGCCACTGTCAAGTAACTGGAAGTGTAACTGCTGGCACGGAGGAGTCAAGGAGGTGGACTCAGCCAGGCTCAAGGTTCCCTCATCAAGCATGCTTCCTCACACGCTCCTTTGCTTCCTCCACACCATCTCACCTGGGTCACCATGACGGCCTCTAGCTGGTCCCCAGACTGACCCATTGCCAGTGTTTCTGCCAGAGAGAGCCGCAAAGGGAACTCATCCAAGGCCTCTGGCCCGTTCACCATCTCTTTGCCAATAGGATAATGGTGTCATTGCCTACAGGATAGAACGTGGCACCTACACACGAGGCCAACCTGGCTGCCCAGTCACACCTTCCCGCCTCTGCCCCACCCCTGACTTCCTACCATACAGTAAGTACTTCCCTCCCCAGGGCTCTGTGCCCTTGTGCATGTTGTTACCTCTGCTCATGTTTCCCTGCCTTCTCTGCTGAAACCCAGTGCCAAAGCTCCCCTCTGCAGGGCAGATAAAACGCAAACAACCCAGCTCTCACAGTTCCTGTCTCTGCTCCTGCATTAACGATGGGACCCTGGGAGGACTCGCCTGCCTCTCTGCTCCACTAGCCCGGGAATGTAGAGACTAAGAGACGCCACGCTGTTGTCTTGTCAGCGCACCTAGCACTAAGCTAAATGCATAGTAGGCACTCAGCAACACTTGGGAAGTGCCGGAGCAAAAGGGCAAATATAAGTGGATTCAAATGTCACCTCGCCCAGGTGGCAGCTGAACTGGAAATTGGAAACGGCATTTTCCTCTTCCCTTTAACACTGTATTTTCAGGCAGTCATTTCTAACGTACCTCTTGTTGGGGGCAGCTCTCTCTGAGAACGGCACAGGGGGTTGTCATAGGGAGTGAGAGGCAGCAAGGAGAATTGCCCTGGAGGATGCTTATGCTGCCCCATCAATGCCATAAGGCACACTTCTGTGAGGAGGTAGAACACACAGGAGTCTTGCAGCATTGAGGCACAGTACGTGACCTGTGCAGTGTTGAGGCCCAGTGGGCAACCGCCCCGGTGAGGAGGCACAGTGGGTGTTCTGCACAGTGCAGAAGCACAGTAGGTGGTGTGTACAGTGCTGAAGCGCAGTAGGTGCTTTGCAAGGTACTGAAACGTAGAAGGTGTTTTGCACAGTGCTAAGGCACAGGGGACATTTGCACAGTGCTGAAGTCCAGTAGGTGCTTTGCAAGGTGCTGGGTCTCAGTAGCTGTTTGTACAGTGCTGAGGCACAGTAGGCGCTCAACCTCTGCCTATTCACTCTCTTCCTCGTGCATGAGAGCCTTCCTATCAAGAGTGTGTTCCTTAAATCTTGCTTCTGAAGCAGACACTGCCCAAGATGATAAGGACAGCTACAGCTTATATTGCTTTTTCAAGTGATAGTAAAAGGCCATCCTCCTTCCATCTCCAGTCCCGTGGCTATTCTGAGAAATGAAGGAGCTGTCACTAAATCACAGGGAATAGAAGTTATGGCATTATCTTCGCCCCTGGGAAGAAGATGATAAATCTGCCACCATTAGCTCCAGGAACCCAGTCACCTTGGGCAGCACCACCAATGACCTACCTCCTGTGAGCCAGCACCAGGTGGACAGCTGTCTACCTGAGTCCACCCCAGCACAGACCACACTCTGGTTCAGCCCCTACTCGTGTGCTTCTGCATTTCCAACACTATAGCAGTATTGCAGAGTTCCCAGGTGTGCTCGGCCAGCAATGCCAAGGAGGGGTCAGGTGCTCATCCCTGCATCTGGAGCCCTGTTGTTCGATGCCCTCAGTACCCCCTGAAGTCAGGCCCTGGCATGGCCAAAAAGTGCTGAATATTTACAATGCGCCCCACTGGACACGCAGAACTGTGAGGGAGATGTGTGCACATACCATGTATGTATGTCCAGGAATCTAAGCAAGCATAGAGGACAGGTGCCTGAGCATCCACAGGTGCATGAGGCATGTAGGTAGAAGGCATCAGGCCCCAAGATCTCTACTGATCACATGTTCTGGGGTATGGAGCCAGGTACAGGTTAATCCTGATACTTTCTGAGCTCTGGACTCTGGAAGCAGAACCCAGCTTCTCTCCTGCTTCCATCAAGGCCTCCACTGTGGGCAATGTGTAGCATCCTGACTTTCCCTCACCCACCTCCTCCACAGCTCTCCACACTCAAGCCCCACTGAACCTCCTTCTAATTCTCAAACTCCCAATGTCTTGGGAGCCTCAGGGCCTCTGCACTTTCTATCCCCTCCACGAAGAGTGCATGACCCTGATTTCCACAGAGCTGGCTTGTGCTCACACTTCAGACTAACTTAGCTCAGCCATCACCATCTCCAAGACATTCTGTCATTCAAGACATGTTCTGTCATTCTCTGGTATACCCTATGTTCACTGTCTGCACAGAATCATACCTCTCCACAGTTGCATCGCTATTTTCTCACTTACTTCTCATCTCTACTTCTACCAAAATATAGTTCCACTAAGACTTAATCTTGTCTTCCGTCTTTGGACCAACTCTCACATTCAATATTAGCCACATAGAAGTCTAAGTACGGAAAAAAGAATCCTTATTCAGTGTTATTAGGTGTGTAGACTGATGCAGCCACTGTGGAAATCAATATAGAGGTTCCTCAAAAAGCTAGGAATAGAACTTCCACATCAACTGATGAATGGATAAACAAAATGTGGTATTTATACATAATGGGATGTTATACAGCTGGGGAAAAAATAAAGTTGGTCAGGCAGTGGTGGCATACGGCACTTGGGAGCCTCTCAGCACTTGGGAGACAGAGGCAGGTGGATCTCAGTGAGTTCAAGGCCAGCTTGGTCTACAAAGCCAGGACTGTTACAAAGAGAAACTGTCTCAAAAAAATAAATAAATAAAGTTATGAAATTTGCCAGAAAGTGAACAGAACTGGAAAATATTACAAAGTATGGTAACCTGGGTCCAGAAAAAAATCCCTGCCTTGTTCTCTCTCATATGCAGATCCTAGCTATGAATTATTACAATCGTGTGATGAACTTGGAGTGCATGTAAAGGCCAGGAAGATAGAAAGGGAAGGATGAGATTGGAGAAAGAACTTAAGGAATAATAGTATAATATAAGTGATACTAAGGTAGAAATAAGAATGATGGGGTGTAAAGGGCTGAGTGGGAATGATATGAGAGAGTAGGACATGGGAGTGAGAGATAACTGTATGAAAAGGCCATATGAAAACCTACTCATTTATAAGCTTATACGAAAAACCTTGAATGGCAGTACTCTACATGTTGGGACAATGTTCCTCCAAGACAACATAAGTATTAAACAAATATTCCAGTGTTAGATGTAGTCTGTCTCCCTACAAGTTGTTGATCAGGGAGTTTATGAGGCCTCCAAAATAAATACAGGCTACTGTTCTTGGTTACCCACCACCAGTTGATGGCAATAGCCTATTGCTGAAGCCACCACACATTTCGGTCACAGGACATGGAAGAAACTCAGTGTGGAATGGCAATGGACGTTTCCTCCCCTCTGGCTAGCTTTCATCGTGCAAGAAGGTGCCATGGAGACCGTGAAGGGGAGAAAGGTCATCAGCTGTCTTATCCAGATATGAAGCCTATGAGCTACAATAACAACAGGTGTGGCAAGATACACCCACTGGCGCAATGATGGCACTAATGTTATAGGAATAACCAACAGCTGTCTGATTGTATCAGAGATCCACTCCATATACCAGAATAATGGCACTAATGTTATGGGGATAACCAACAGCTGTCTGATTGTATTAGAGATCCACTCCATATACCAGTTACTATAAACATGGTCAAGAGCTGGTGGTGGCTGGAGCAATCACAGATCCTAGGAAGGAACCCAATACTATTTGTTGTTTTGCTAAATGGACATGCTCTCAAATTGCCTTGTTCTCATGAGCATGAGAACATGCCTGGACATGTTCTCAACATGCTCTAAATCTGAGGTTTACATCCATACATTAGACTCCTCTTACCCTTCATCAGGAAAGCTTCTTATTCAAACAGGTGGTAGTTAATACAGAGACTCGTAACTTATCAAAGTGCTGAGAATAAGGGATGATGGAGGACTCAGCCCTAAATGACTCATCTATACCACTCCCTGCAGGGCCCAGGAAACAGCAGGGAAGAGAAGGCAGGAAAGAATAGACAAGCCAAGGGAGGTTTGCTGAACAGGACATCTTCTGGACGTGACAAGGCCAGTGCACACATGAACTCACTGAACATGTGGGCACATGCACAAGACTGGGCCCTCAACATTGTATCATGGAACGGGAAGTGTCTTTGAAGCCTCACCAGTTCCCAAGGCATTACGGACAGTTAATGGTGGCTTGGGGAAGGGGCATCACTTTCCTTAGTGCTGTGGCCCCTGCTCCACTGCCCATGCCCCAGTGAATAGCCTTCTGACCACACTGGTGTAAGCAATCCCAATTAAACTCAGTGAGTCACCCATTTAAAAAAAAAAAAAAGACATGCAAGGAGGAAAAGCTGCAAAAAAGAAGAGTTTCAACAGGAGAAGAAGGGGGTATGCAAGAAGGTAATCAAGAGTAAAAATAACAAATATTCATTATATACATATAGGAACCTGTCAAAGAATAAATAGATAATGTTTTTAACATATCTGCAGCTGGGTGAGCATGTGAAGGTTGTCCGCCAAGCCCTTTTGCATCTGTTGGATAACTGAATGTACAAGCAACAGATCTGAAATTGAAGTCCTATCTCTGTCTTTATAGATAAAGAAAGTGAGAGAGTAAGCCAGATAGGAGAATCTCAGCATGGGGTGGGGGATGCAATCCCACGCCGAGCTGAGGAGCCGTTGGTAGCTACTAGAAGAGGAAGAGCCTGTGTTCTTTAAGGGCAGGGCCCTCACCCAAGAGTATGTGGGCAACACAAATTGGACTTGATGTGGGGAGGTGGGGGAGACAGAGACAGAAAGACAGAGACAAACAGAGAGGCAGGGAGAAGATGAAGCTGGGTAGGTAAGAAGATAGGTGTGTGGTCTGGAAGGAGATGCAGCTGGGTAGGTAAAAAGGTAGGTGTGTGGTCTGGAAGGAGATGCAGCTGGGTAGGTAAGAAGGTAGGCGTGTGGTCTGGAAGGAGATGAAGCTGGGTAGGTAAGAAGGTAGACGTGTGGTCTGGAAGGAGATGGGTAAATATGATCAAAACACACCGTATGAAATTCTCAAAATAATAAAAATATTATGTTTTTAAAAAGAAAGTGAGACAGGGAAACAGTACCAGAGTCCACAATGAAATCAGGACCAAGGGCAGGAGCTAACAACCTTGGCCATCTAATGGTTCTTCAGAGTCCACAGGTGGTCACAAAAACAGGTTTGTACAGGGGTGCGAGCGTGTGTGTGTGTGTGTGTGTGTGTGGTGGGGTGTGTGGTGTGTGTGTGGTGTGTATGTGTGTG